>JAMKCH010032480.1:0-16031 GCA_023653785.1 Ophioderma brevispina
TGAGGCTCGAAAAAACTGACAAGCAATGAATTAAAGACGAAAAACACACGATCTGGAACCCGGTCCGTTTGCTATTTAGGCGTGAGATTTACCACTAGACATCAGGTAATATGTTTACGTGGCGTCCGTAATTAAATATTTTAGGAGTGGTGGGCCTATTTGCACGCATCGCAGACCGCATCGTAAATTAATAGGTATGTGTCTGCTTACGATGGGTCTTACGATGGTTTGAAATCTTTGTAAAATTCACCCCTGGTGCTCAGGTGGGGCGTAAATATCTAGGTGGGGTATAAGCCCGAGGGGCACTCATCTATGAAATGGATATGGGTGTAAGACTCGCGCTTCCAAACCCAGGGGCATTCGAGGACTGAACAAAATAGGGGTCTTTGGGTGAGAGACCAGCAAATTGCCCCAAAACAGGGGGTTTCAGAGTGAAAAATTTGCAAAATTTTCGAAAAAATGGGGTCTTTGGGTGAGATTTTTTGCAAAATTTTCTAAAAAATAAAGGTCTTTGGGTGAAAATTGTCAAGATTTCCTCCCAAAATAGGGGTGTTTCAGTGACAGTTGTAAAATTTTAAAAAAATATGGGGTCTTTGGGTGACAGAGGAAGAAGATAAAGGAAGAATGTCTAGGAAATTTTCTTTGCATGCAAAAGTAGAAGTCGGGTAAAATATTTTCTTTGCAATCCTCAACACTCATGGAAAATATTTGCTTTGCATTCTTTATATTTAGCATGCAGTAGTAAACGTTGGTGGAAAATATTTTCTATGGAACGTCTTTGGTCAAGCAATCACAGAATTAGAAAAAAAAAATCTAGGAAAGGTAACCAGACAGTCGGCAGGTCAGCCAAGTATTATTATTCACTATGAACATTTTTGGGCAATTGTTGGATCTTCCTATACTGTCCACATTCCCTAGGCCTGCACGCGTCTGCAGTTCAAATCTATGAAAATCAGGCCCATATTATAGCATATCATATTTCGATTCGGCGATGCCAGGAAATGTAAGGTATACATTTTCCGAGTTCTTCGCTTTCTTTAAACAGATAGAATAATACGTACACATACTTTTTTCGCTGACATTTAAAATTTTCTGGGGTTTCTATAACCTCAGAGACCACGCTTTCTCAAAACATAAATTTCATCGCTTTTTATCTATTGTTTTTAACCCCAATCACTCTTTCACATCATATTAGACCAACTTATCTATGTAGGTGACATTCCGCAACAATAATATATAATTTGATAATGAATTAAGTTATTTTAGATCTCAAATCAGAACATATTCCAGAGACTCTTCGACCGACCAGCTATTGAGGTCACAGCGATTTTATTGCTTTCTCGTGTACAAAAAAAAATAACGCATGTTGGCGTGACCTCCCGACCAACTGTTACCTTGCATTTTAATTGTTTTAATAATGAATATTTATATGGCGCTCTACAGAAACCACAGTGCCTTACAGAGCGTAGTACAAAATATTATCAAAAACAAAATGTAATAAATATTAAACATCAGGTAGTGTATTCTCAGCAGCCGTTTAAAGTGGTCGGTGCTTCTCTGATATGAACAGGAAGGCTTATTCCAGAGTTTTGAGCCGATCACATTAAATGCATGTGAACCTGTCATAGCAGGTTTAAACTTTTCAGTTTGGCGGTAACGTAACTTTTAAACAACAATGATTCTTTTATTGTAATATCATAGGTGTAGTAAACTCATTGATATTAAAATAAGCAAGGTCACATACGGTCAAACGGGGTTTGGATGCAGTGGGAATCATTCGGCGTGTGTTTTATGTGTTGAACGTCATTTCAGTCGTCTGATGAATAAAATGACTCGCGTAGACCAAATTTAGATGACGAAAGCTTGTGAACAAATACCAACACTTAGATTTAACAAGAGTTATATCAAGCGCATTTAGATCCAGAAGATAGAGAAAACTCGGTGCAAAATATAATTTATGCGATAGGCTCACGTCAGCGACAATTTCCGTTACAGGAAGGACAAGCCAACCCAATCTCACTTATTATAAAAATGTGTTATGTAAAAATATTCGTCCTCTATTCGTATCAACAATCGATTGGATTTAGTTGGGCGTCCGCTATTGATAAGATTCAATACAGCAATCTGTAACCGTTTTATGCGTTGTTCTGCATTTGATGATCAATTAAAATCGCTTTATCGACAGGATCGGTTTGCGTAGCTGAGATTAGTGGTTCGATTTTCAAACTTTAGTTGTTAATTTCTTTTCCAGCAAATTAAAAAGGTTCTTTCAATAAGTGAAGACATTAGGTGATTGGTAACCTTCAAACATATGTTTGAGATGAGAGAGGACGCGCTACCGAATTGTACATACTTCACCATTGTTCATGTGAAATATACAAGCATTTAGAGGGACACTGGGTGAGATAAATAAACGCAGCCAATGTCCGCTGTTGAGAAAAAAAAAAATCATCATTGACACATGTACAAATATAGTATTTGATTCTGTATGCACGGGACAATGTCCGTATTTTGAGAGAATGACAATGAGAACTTGAAACAAAATTATTCATAGGCAAAATTCTAAAGAAGCGGTTTATATTTAAGTATCTTATTAGGACCGTCAAACTAGAATGAATAGCTGCCTTAAACCCAACACTAATTGCAACAGATCAATTCCAACAGACTTGTATTGAGATATACCTTTAAAAAACATATCAAAAGTCTACTAAAATCAGGAGTGGAAAATATATTTTTAAGGGGGTAAGGTCTATACATGGGTAAAAATATGAAAAGTATCTTCAAATCGCGTCGAAAGTATCCCACGTGTCGTTACATTTTCCAGGATAAAAAAGGTATAGTTTGCCATATTAAGGTTTGTTAGTTAATAGTTATGAGTATGCCAACGTGTTCGTTACATCCAGGATTAAAAAAAAGTATAGTTTGCCATTATCTGCAGGTTGTAGTCAAATGTTATGCGTCAAACAGAGGTTCAAGGTCACAATGTGGGCACATTTTCATGAAAAAAGTAAAATCATTTTCTTTAAAAAAAAATGGTGTAAATTGTTGATATGGATAAGAACCCGAAATAAACTGGTGGCGCCATAGATAATATGCGTTGCAAAATTGGACGCAAAATGTGACGGGGGCTACAGGGCTATGGGAGGTCACTAGTCAAGCTCTGTAATTCTTAATAGAAAGTTCAAACAAAGAATCTATGTACATTACTTATCTAGTGGTGACAATTTAATTTAACAGTTTACAACAGTCCGATCAAAATCGACCATTCTATGAATTTTACCCCAGGATGACCTTGAACGTTATAGCTATTGTATTAAAACTATACCGCGTAGATAGGGCAACTATACCTTTTTTTTAAAACCTTAGGAGAAGCCCAATAAATTGTTACAATCACTTAAACCAATTCGAACAATTCAAAATTTTACCTGTACAAACGTTCCCCCCTTATTTCTTTTCTACATGTTCCACTCGGTTGATATTTTGTAACTTTTAATATATTTTTTTGGACTATTTCACAGTATATTAAACCAAAATCGTTTCTGTTGCAATTTGGGTGGGGTCAAATCATAAAATTATGGACTATCTAACAAACCTGTTGGTAGGACTTATCCTTTGAATCTCATGTTATATCCTCTTTAACGTCACCGCAAATTACAATATTGATACTTGTTTTCGTCTTTGGCATTGTGAAGTACCAAGACCTTGATGCTACAATAATAAATTTTTACAAAAACAGTAAGTATTGAGTACTTCTTGCAAAGCGTTCAGCACATTATAGAAATAGTCCGGACGCCATTTCCTGATTTTTGCTCTAACTTAGAAATGTTTACTATAGCCTTTTCAAAACAGCATCTAATGCTTTAAACCATCTAGTTGAAGAATCGAACTGCTGACAGTCTATCAGAATTGAGCGTTTTGAGATATATAGCGGAAAACAAAATGGCCGACAAAGTACCCCATTTTAATTAAAAAATGATCAACATTTTTTTTTAAATCATCTATTGGTCCTACAAATATTGTTTGTTATGCAAAGATCTATACAAAAAAGGAGTTTCTAGTAGGACCGGGTGTCTCAATTGTAATATTTTTCTGTAATTTAATCCCAGTTGTTTATTAAAGATGGCGTCTTACTCATAAATGTAACAACACAAGGGGACAATGTTAAACCATGTGTAACAAGGGGACCACGTTAAAGGTGCTCAAAACGTACAAAGAGACTCTCATAGATTTGACAGGCATATGCTAAATAATAGTAATAAGGCCAACGCGCGCGTGGTAATTTCGCCGAAAATTGAAAAAAAAGTTATGCGGAACTTTTTTTTATTTTTTTTTTTCAAAAAAAAGTCATGAACTCCGAATTTTTGTTGAAACTGAATTGTGAAAATGCACGATTCACGCAAGCTGCGACTCTCGGCGGTGAACTGACTATTTTTACGTTGACGTGAGTGCAGAGACGATACTTACAGGGCACCAGCGTGTGAAGTGAAAAACACTCCACCACCAAAATGGCAATATACTTCCTGTAAAGTGTGCAGGGTGGAAACTGGCACTAAAGTGGCTTTTTAGCGTCGCATATCGCACATCCAAATTGGAAACCCCCATACATTAAATTACATATTAAAGTTTTATCGATGTTGAAATCCATTGATATATGATTCCTTGCAAAATCTTGCCGCTTCAGTTTCAAAATCGGTCGCATTCAACACAGGTATATTTACGTGTATTTCAATGCGTCACTTTATTTACTGGTGTGCGGGTCATAGGTCAATTGCAACGTCGCGTATATACATGTGCTTCGGAAAGTAACGATGGAACAGTATTCTTAAAGTTAAAGTTGAATCTGCAACTATAAACAAATGGATCCTCCACAAAACTGATAAGAACAAAACTCTTACAGATATTGCAATTGAAATCTTGTTTGGGGGAAATTCATGTGTGGATCTGAGGCAGGAAATCGCTGATGTTGATACTGCCATGACTGCAGAATCCGATACCATGGTAGATGTACACGCACAGGTGAAAGTGATCAGTGGGCGCATGCACTTTGATATTTTATTGCCGAGCACAAAGTTAAAAAAATTAAAAAAAAAAAATACCGCATAACGCATTACTTTTCAAGCCACTCATCAGCTTTGAGACAAACTATTTTTTTTGGTCCCTAATAACAATCTTGATATAGCGCCTAATTGCAAAGGGATCTAGGCGCTTCACAGAGAAAAAGAGCAAATTTATACATTATTAAAACGACAAACACAAAAGCAATAGCTATAATTCTAATGTGAAAATTATATGATAGACTCAATAATTATACACAATTTCAGAATACCTTAAGAAAATAATTTGAAGTAGAAATAAATGTTATATTGTGACCAAGAGATAGAAGAGGACGCCAACCCATTTGCCTCCCATACTAAGAATATATGGGGATACACCTGAATCGTCAATTGTGAGGATCTGTATGTATGTACCCACAGCGGCGGGTGCAGGTCGATGTTCCGACGTGTCATTTGTCCGAACGGTTTTGTTCCGAAAGGTTATTACTCCGACAGGTATTTATTCCGAAAGGTTTTACTCCGAAAGGTAATTTCTCCGAAAACAAAGTCTCTTTCTCCGATGGGTAATTTAATCCGAACGGCAATTGAACCGAAAGGTCATTATCCACAATCTAAAAAAGGATCATTGCTCCGAAAGTTTTTTATCCCGAAGGGTCATTACTCCGAAAGGTAGTTCTCCGAATTTTCGGAATATCGACCTTCTTAAATAAGCCTTGGCTGAAACAGATGTTAGAATACAAAGCTTGATCATTTAGTAGACATGAATACTTGAATCTCATTGACTAACAGGCCGATTAATATATTTCCGTAATTGCGTGTAGGAATTTGCTACAAGTAATATATCCCGGATACGTGATGATTACACCTGTATTAGTCCCTACTTTACTTACATGTATGTAATGATCTTGTGCATCTGTGGAAGGACTGCTCTGCCAGCCCCCTCTGAGAAGCACAATCCAAAATGGCCCAGACGCTCTGCAGCCCCCTCTGAGAAAGCACAATCCAAAATGCCCTTTGTTGCAACTCACGCTGGTGTATTGATACATTCATTTCTTCCGATGTCGTCATGTATAGGCCTAAATAAATTTGGAATTCCCCTGTGTTTTTAGGAAGGTGTTACTGCCAGGAAGTCTTTCAAATAGGTGAGTTAAATGCCGGGTCAGTCTACAGTGCAGATGGGGCAGGCATACTCTGCAAATTCAACTACTGTGCAAGTGCCTCTGACATGACCAGCCTGTTCTAAGGAGTAGGACTGCCTTTTGACATTGGGAAAGCTGTCTACAAAAAATTATTTTGTTGTTGATTGTGTACTTTGTATTCCTCCATAATACTACGATAGGCCTAGACTAGGCCAGAGGGCCTGTGGTCTGGCCTACTGAACATTTTTTTTAATTTAGTTGGAAAGCCAAACTTAGACTTAGACCGTGCTTGGCCATGACATGATATTCCAGATTTAGATCTGATCTACTTGAGGCTTACACTTCAATATTCAATGTCTAATAAATGCTAATTCGTTAACTAATATACACCTGTCAAGGATCCATGTGCAATCGGGAACATGGATCTATTTGACCTTGATTGTATTTTTAGTTCCTGGAAATAAATGCCTCTTGCCCACCAACATGTCGGGTGGCTGATGTCATATTGAATACGCTCTAAGGCTAGCGACAGATCTCATATCGTTTACAAAGTTGACGCACCCCTAACAATACATCATTTTGCTAAAATAAATTGTCTTAAAATTTCAAAATCAGTTTACTTGCGTGTTCAAACTTCTAGTATGTTCACATTTTCTTGAAAATTGAATTCATGTCAGCTCCTTTTTTAGAGGTTGTGGCGCTCGGGGGAGGGGTGTAGTGGGGGAGCATGAGGGGTATAGACTGTGCAAACCCATTTTGCATGTGATATCTCATCATAATGAAAATTCTAAATAACTTCAAAGGGGCCTTGGGTTGTTTGTTGAAGGCATGCTGAAGGTATTCATGTACCTGTGCATGTCTTTGAACTGTTTTGATGTGGCACATAATTTTGTGTTATGTTCCTGTGCTTGGGGAATGAGGTTGTTTGATGAAGGATTTCTGTGGTGAGAGGCTGCATACCCATACGGGAATGCATCCTCTCACCTACTGATTTTGGCTGTTGGAAGTGGATGTTGGGATTAAGCATCACACAAAAACGGATTCCTGATGGTCGATCAGTTCAATTCAGAATGATTTTCACTATGTATGAAGTGCACTGGCACTGATGGTGCATGACTAGACGTGCCTTGTATATTTAGCTACTTATCGATTTTCGTGAACATCAAATTCTGCAACATGCGTATTTAACTGTAGCGGTGGTAAATTACCGCAATATTGCACATTTTTTTGAAGAGCGCCCTCAATTTTAAAAAATTTGAGATTCTTACACAGGTTGCATTGGGTAACGGGCGAGTAAACTATACCTGTTGAATGTTAGCTCGAAAATGTCTATGTTTCCATACACAAGGAATTTTTGTAATTTAATTCAACGGCTGCTGGAAACGGCCTTACATGTGAAATAGCCTGGAAATAGGGCCATGTACATATCTACGCTCATCCATTAGTTGTTTATTGGTTCAGGCAATGTCAAGTTATAGCAGTTATTTTTCTTGAGGTGGTCTATTTCATCATGGTACGGACAAAAGACGTACGTAGTATTTCCAGCTCTTCCGTAAGTCCAATCTGGGATCCCAATTTTAATTACAAAATCGCTTATTTTATTATAAATACATTTTTATTAGCATTCTCGTTTGCAGGTAATAGTTTCCTAGACAATTGACAACAATTCTGCAAAAATATCAATTGAAAATCGGGGGCGCTCTTCACAAAATGTTCTAATATGCTTTAATGACCCGGCGTTACAAATCACATTTTTCCTCATGTGCACGCTGCTGAATTTGGTACGAGATGAAAACATGCATGAACATTGACAATGTCACGAGGTTTTAAAACACATTCCTTTTCCTTAATAATCTTCGCATGGTCAAGTCCACGATTTCTAAATTTAGCACTTTTGCGTAGCGAATAACACGACGAGACGAGTTCGTATGTGGGTCTGAAACTCTGTATTGCTGTGAATTCTTTTGATATTCTGGGCGAGTTGGTATGTTGAATGAGGCATGGCCGCCACCACCTGTAAAGACGTGCGACAAACCGTGATTCTCAATGTGATGTGCTCTAGGACGTTCTTCGTGACGTCACGTGTCTATTAAATAAAATCATACTTCACTTTTTGGCTCAGATGTATGCGTTTCGTATATTGTCAGCGTTTTCCATGCGATACAATGCAAAATGCTGTCTACATCATAATATCCCCTGGGGGGGCATTTTAGGTCAGAACCTTGTATTTTTTACTACGAAAGTAATTGAAGAGTTCCGTCAAAGCCCATGTCGTGTGCTGCGCCACCCGTTGGTTCCGGAACATTGCGTCAAGTGATGGTACACCACGTTCATTGATTCCAGCAAATAATGATGCCTATTGAATAAATAAATCCGCCCGTAATGAATAGGACAAACGACTTCAGATTCCCTCTGTGACTGCAAAGCCCTTGTAGAACTCAAAATTTAATAATCTGGGGCCCAAAACCCCATTTTTTTTACCTGAACCCAAAAGTAGCGTCCGCACACTTTCTTTGGCTGATTCTGCATCCTGAAGACCTACTGATTAATAAACTGGAGGGGTGCCAAAATTGCACCCTTCAGCATTTTGGAAATATCCAAGATGGCCGACAGATGGGCCACACCACATATATTAGCAATACCTTCAGCTTTTAGCAGCTATAAGGATGATTCTTGTGTCCTTGTATGGGTTGTTTAGTGTCATGAATTCAAATTTGTTCTTCTTTTTAACACTAAAGATTTTCCCTATACCGAGTCCAAGATGGCCGCCAAGCTGGCTGCAACACCATAATACTTAAGCAATATCTCAGCTTCTACACTAATACAATGATGATCTAGTGTTTTGTAATAGGTTTTTTGTTGTCAAAGAATTCAATTTGTACTTCTTTTAATACTTAAGCCTTGCCATAATACCGAAATCCAAGACGCTGCCAAAATGGCCATATAATATGCTGCTGCAACATTGCTTTAGCTGTAACGCAGCTTCAGAAGTACAATGATTTGGGTTTTAGTGTCTTTAATAGATTGTAATGGTCAACTGGTTCAATTTTTCTCAGTATTTATGAACTAAGGAAACTCAGGCTGCTTAACTAAACACTTTACTCCAGAAGCTCCAAATTTGCATTGATCCTCTCAATCCCGGATCACCATCCAACTGGTTTGATCAATATCGTTTTTGGTAGGATAGCCCTTAGAGGTGGTGAATGCTGATAATGCAGTTGCTTAGGTTTAGCAAATGAATGTAATTTGAATGGGTTTTTCTTTCTTCAAAACACAAGTTTTGATGTTGATGGCATCACTCACTGCGGATGTTAAAGAAATCTTCTGTTACGAGTTTGACCAATACCAATCCATGTTTGAGGATAGGTGGTGATATGAGGATGACAACGACCAAGTCGGCAAGGGAAGAAAAGCACAGATGAGCAGTCAGCTCCGCCAGAAGTCAGCATGCATCATATTCGACGGATGTGTTATTCTCTGTATTATCCACAGCCAGTACCATGAAAAGTACAAGACTGTGTCGTGTTTTCTCATGTACATAAAAAAAAAGCTTAGCAAAGCAGATCTCTACCTGATCTTTGATCCCTACTTTGAGTTTAGTAAGGGTGCAACAAAGAGCGGACGCGCTGGAAAGCAAGTCATTAAACAGCTCCAGCTTAGCCTGAGTTGCCCTCCATTCCACCACAGCAAGTCATTCTTACTAAATGTAAAAAAAAACAAAGTACAGCTTATCGCCATCTTTTGTCAACACCTGCTGCCAACACTGTCAAGTAAATAACACCCGACTCGGCCGACAGAGACTGCTCTCGTCCTACCTTTCCTGTCGACACGCTGCCTAAACTCTCCAGCTCCCCATTCAACATCTACAGACTTGAATACTGCCTGGCTCGATACTTCAAGACCAGACCAACTCACTGTAGACCCTATATATGACAGAACTACCACCTGATAGCAAATCTTCACCGCAAGGAATGGTCACCTTAAACCGGATTTGCACAGGAGTCGGTCGCTTCAACAGCAATATGGCACTCGATGGGGCTGCAAGAATCTCAAAAACTGCCAATGTGGTTCTCCATCATAGACTGCGAATCACATTCTCAACTAGCCCTACCTTTCGTTCCACCGGTGACATATACTTCTCAAACCCGAACCAATCAACAGTGAGCTGGCTCCACCGTGTACAACATATTTAGCTCTTCCTATAGCAAGAAGAAGACAACAACTCCTGGGCCGCGTGAAAATTCTTCAAAGAACAGCGCATAGTATTAATCGACTTATTGTGACAGAATCTTCATTTGAGTAGGAACATATTCTCCCTAGATGCATCCAAATTGGAAAGCTAGCTTTCGACACTCCTAGCAATGCCGTCATCAGAGCAACTAAACAGTATGATGTTTCACCTTAATATACCCATAAACAAAGGAAGAGAGAACAATAAGATTAGGTACAGGAGACCCCAGTACTTAATTTTCTGGTTCATTGGGTTGAGATGCATCCTTGGAGTAGTCTCCCCATTCAGTAGGAATTTCTTGCTCCTTTGTCCCTATTTAAGTTGTTAGGGTAGACTTGATGTAGGGGTAGACTTTGATTTGTTTCCTTGCAGTCCAGTTAGTGTTCATGTCCAGAATTTTATTCTTGTCCGGCAGTCAATGTTATGTTTTGGTCGTTTTCCACCACATTCGGCGATAGCCGAGTACGTGTGTGTTTGCCCGCTGAGTCGCTTTCTGGTTTTCGTCGGTTCTCTTTTTGAATGATCTGCCGGTTTCCCCAATGTTTCACCAATGTCACAGATCCCACAAGGGATATAGTAGATAACTCTTGGTTGGAGTTCTTGGAAACGGGTCTTCAGGTGTACTTGTTTTGGCGTAGAGTGTTAGTTAGTAGTCTTAAAATACACCCGTAATTCTGTCCTCGGTTCGCCTATTGGCTCTCCGACCTAAAACATAGCCAGGAGTTTGACCTACATACTTCAACCTCTACCCGGAAAGGGTCCATACACGCATGTAAAAGACGCTAGTGATGTCGCTACGTTCATGTCTACTCTGACCCTCAAGACTCAACTATTCACCTCTTTCCTCTTCAGGGAAGCCTTGACATTACATGGTCCGTATCAATTGATGACGTGACACTGATTGACAGGACATCCTCCGCATCGCTGATGTAACGGATGTTGGAGTTTTTGTTTGACTAACAAGTATTCATATTTTGTAGGCGACCTATACTCCCAAACTGATGGGCTAACGATGGGTCTCTCGTTTCCCCACCCAGGCTACCCTGTTCATGGAGTTCCTTTGATCCGGAAGCCCTTCTGATGCACCTAATCCACGCGCATATGGACAATTATGTGGACCGAACACTTCTGTGTTATAGATTGAGACCATTTATCGCCTTTCTTTGACCACCTCAACGGTCCTCACAACGATGTCATCAAATTCACTCGTGAAGAGAGACCAACGGACGATCGCAATTCATCGATTTTTGGTTAATATTAACACTTATTCTGTTACAAGACCTCTCTCGCAAGAAGACCCACACCGACCAATACTCGAATTGATCGCTTGTCTGTGATCTAATCCACCATGCACTTCAGGTCAATGTTAATTTTCTGTGAATGCAAGTAAGGTTTTGGAATCTGTCAAAATAATGGACTTTAAAATTAAAGATGATTTAGCTGACCAAAGTGATCAAGAAAAAACTGATGAGAAACTGAGGAAAAAATTTTCCAAAATATTTGTTTGTCTAATCCGTTTTATGTCATTTTATTTTTCGAATTGGCAAACCTTCTTATGTCAGAGTGGTCTTCATTTTTGTTTTTAATGTTTTCCAAGAGTCGTTCCTTATCAGAACATCTGACAATATGTGGATATGTTATGCCTCACACTATCTTCATACTTGATAAACAAGTTGCCAATTAAGACTACATTACCATCTAAACTTGTGTTTTGCCCACTTTAGATTGCCCTTTAATGAAATATTCTCCATCATTATATTTTAATGTTTTGCCAACTATGGACTACCTTAGTATGACAACTTGTGGAACATCTTTATTCACATAATTATTTGAACGTTTTGCCAACTTTTTAGTCTACCCGTTCATGATAACTTTTCCATCATTTTCATAGTTGAATGCTTTGCTAGATATAGAATACCATAATTTATGAAAACGTGAACGACATTTTTGTAATTGGATATTTTGCCAACTTTAGACCACCCGATCATGACAACTACTTTTGGGTAATTTCATAGTTGAACACTTTGCCAACTTCGAACTACCGTATGATGACAACATGTACCATACCATACTTGAATGCTTTGTTACCTTACAGTAAAACTATAATGTAAGTTTGTGCATTATATTCACAGTTAAATGGTCTGTTAACTTAAAGGTGCGTGTTCCGATCGTCTTTGGGACCCCCCTGATTTACCCGGAAGTATTATCGATTTTGATATCAGATGAAAGGCCGTATTTTTCTCATTGTCGTCCTGAAATTTGAGCCCTCGAATCCATTTCATTCCCAAGATATAAACAAAAACCGCCGTTTTAGTGGTTAACCATCAATATTAGCAGAGTATTGAATAGGGCTTTGCAACATGCATTATTGCGTCTACCATCAAAACCGCAAGTTTGTTTCCCACGGTACTTGATGGGGTGTATGTGCAAGTGCCAGGCTCTCATATCAAGTAGAGAACACGATACACATAAATCGGAACAAGCACCTTTAAGATTACCTTTTTGTCAACTTTTGCATCATATGAATATTTGAATTCTTTGCCAAATTGAGACAACCTAATTATGATAACTTGTGCATTCGTATTTCACCTGTATGCCATTACCAACTTTCACTTTTAATGTAAAGAAACACTGTAATGCTTTCAAAGAGTAGAATTTTGAATTATGATACCCATAAACCTATAGAAAGACACCACAATTACAATCGTATTTGCTTCAAGAGCTGAGACATTGCTAATTATATGTTGTGATGGCGGCCCTCTTGGATTTCGGTATCGGGTAGACTTTAGTGTTAAAAAGAAGTACAATTTTGAATTCATTGACACCAAAAACCCATACAAAGACACAAGAATCGTGCTTATAGCTGCTTTAAAAGCTAATTATATGTGGTGGTGGCCATCTTGGCGGCCATCTTGGATTTCAGTACAGTGAATACTTTAGTATTTAAAAATAGTACAAATTTGAATTCAGTGACACCAAAAACCCATACAAAGACAATAGAATCATCTTTATAGCTGCTTTAGAACCTGAGTTATTGCTAATTTTATGTGGTGGTGGCCATCTTGGCGGCCATCTTGGATATTTCAAAATGCTCAAGGGTGCAATTTTGGCACCCCTCAATCTCTCAATCAGTAGGTCTTCAGGATGTAGAAACAGCCAAAAAAATGTGCGGACGCTATTTTTGGGTTTTTAGTTTTGGCCCCAGACTATAAACATATTTTTAGCAAATCTGTGAAATTTTTTAAAGAAGCTGATTTCAACTGATTTTGGTAGGTAAAGGTATCAACATTTACACCAAGAAAGTGAGTTATCGTAGGGGGTGGGGGAAATTAGTTTTTCGGGAGTCAAAGGTCAATAACAGGGGTCAAATTTTGAAATTGATCCAATCATGTTGAAAAAGTATACCAAGTTAATAGTTTAATCATAAGGATTCCAAAAAGGTATAGTTTGTACTATCTGCTTTGGAGTTATAGGCTAAAAACAGCAAAAATCAATAAAAAGGGTCATTTTCAGTTGTACAGGGGTCAAATTTTAAAATTACTCCGATTTGGATAAAAAAAATGGTGCCAATTATTGATGGAGCTCATGGGATTAAAATAAGGAATAGTTTTGACTGTCTTAAATGCTTAGTTCCCAATGTAGGGGGCACCAAAGGTCAACATCCATTGCATCCAATGGGGCGTGACCTTGTTACCCCCTACTTCGGTAAGTAAGCATTTAAGACACTCAAAACTATTCCTTATTTTAAAATTCTGTGTTAATTATTTGCCTATTTCATATAATTTGTAATTTTTCAACATAATTTAAACAATTGAAGTCCACACAATAGATGATGTGACCTATGACGTCACTTGTTGACATTCAGGACGCCCTCTGTTGTTTTCTGGCAGGCAAAATATTACAGTAGTTTCTGTGACAGACCACATAAAATCTGGTTATAAATTACTTGCAGAATCTTTCCTGATCAAAATTGGTCACAAAATGCAGCTGGTAGCATTAGCTTATTATGCTTGATAAGAAAGTTAGTATTTTTTAATTCGAAACAAAAGTAACAGCAAAAAACAGAATTTCCCCATGCAAAGTATAGGTGCTTTTGCCTGCCAGTTTCTCTCTTACACCAACAGGGGGCGCCATAAACATAAACAAATGTCACATCATCTATACTTTAGGCAATATTTCAAAAGAAAATGAACAACTTTTCAACATAAAATTAAAGAAGCAAAATGGTGTAATGATCTTCCTTTTTTACCCCAAAATGTTAAACACTTTCATTTGTGCAAATGAGGGTGTTTGGGTTGAAAATGTTCTTTTAAAAATATCATGCAAGAGAGAGGAATCACTTCTCTGATCAAACTGCAAAAATCATATTGCTGCAATTTAGAAATAAAAAATCATATGACACAGAAACGATTCAGATTTTACATTATGACCATAACAAATCGCATAGCACAGAAGGCAAATTATTTTCAATATAGTTCCCGGATACTTTTTTAACTGATCTGGAATAAAGAGTCGTTCTTACCTTCTATGTATCGAGAATATATTGTGGTTAGCTAATCAGTTTAACCAGTGCTTACCCCTTCAGTTGTCGAGGATATGATACAAGAAATTGGAAAAGCCAAAAGTATACAATTGTATAAATACATTATATTAATATTCGCAAATACCAGCAAAATTTTAACTTGACATCTGGTTTTATACTTATGGCAAGTGATTAGCATTGACCGGCATTATTGGTTTAGCTAACAAATGACTAAGTGTACGGATGATCAATTGATGATTAAATTCTCTGATAAAACACTTCTACGCGTGCGTGATTGACAGGCGAACTGTGTGGGTGGTATAATCTTCATGTCGTTATCATGTATGGTCATAACCCGTTGCTTTCGAGCGCGTGACCCACTGGTTAGGGTATTAGCCTTTGGTGCTAGAGGTCTCCGGTTCAACTCCCGGCGGGACCACTTGCAGGAATTTAATCGGGTACTAAATTCTGGATTTAAACTGTACAAGAGCTATTGATTGAGATTGGAATTCGCTCTCCCCATGGTTCAGTTGGACTTGGGCAAATGAACCATGATAATACCCCGTCCTTCGGATGGGACGTTAAGCAGTCGGTACAGAGAGTACATGTACAGAGAGTCATACCTGTGCATGCACATCACAGTCAGTGTCGAAAAGAGTAGGGTGATTACCCCTGGCTGTCCCAAATCCGTCTTGGTAAAATGGACCCCCAAAGGAAATAAGCTTCCTGTCTAGGCTTTCTTGGGCTATCCACGACATTGTCCGAATAAATCAAATCCAGCCAATCAGAAAAGTGGGAAAGCTACACGTTGCTAAGCCAACCAATTCGAAAAGTGGAAAAGCTAACAACGCGTTTTCTGAAAGCAACGCGTTGGTAAGAAAGTAACGCCTTGTGACCATATACGTTTTGACCCTTTAAAGCCGCAATCAGTCATTTTTCCCCAAAATTCAAAATACCCATTTTGTATCTAAATTGCTAGTGTTAGGTCATATCAATACCTTATATTACTGTTCTTTATGAAAAACAGACACCCATTTTAAAACGACCCTGAAGATGTAATTTACGGCTGTTTCTACATCTAAAAA
>JAMKCH010032481.1:0-20397 GCA_023653785.1 Ophioderma brevispina
GAATATTAATTGGAAATTAATCGGGTCACTTTCTAGCCCAGGTTCCCGGGCACAGTTTAAGGTCCAAAGAGGACGTTCCAGTTCAACGATGATATGTCCTAACAGCGAAGACTCCAAAATGACAGCGCATAAGTTCACATAAAAAGCCTCAGTAATATATTGCCATGGGAATCTTCTCAGTCCTGAAGGAAACTTTTGTCAGCAGTCAAGACGACAAGGTTAAATAAGTCACCTCGACGAAATAATTTCCACAGTATATCAGTCCAGGATAATCACCACGATTTTCTATCTGCTCAAATTGGATCCTATTTTGATTCTTAGCACTTTTGGCTTCAAGACGGACAGTTAGAATAATTACAGCGACTGCTGTCACAGGAATTATAAATCCTGTCACTAGGTACTTTACAGGTCGGCTTTCCTCAATGCAGAGTAAAAAACTAGCTAGGACTTCTAGCTACTTGTTCATAGGGCTGGCGGCGGGGAGACTTAACTCAATCTCCATGATATAACTGATTTTAACAAAGTTCCCAAGTTTAAAAATAGATATTACCACAGCATCATGCATAAAACATAACCTTGAAACTAGCTGGACTAATGGAATTCACATAAATACATATCTGAATTACATCACTTCACATTATATAAATTTATGGGGGAATTACATAGATTCTGCAATGTTTTTGATTCCAATGCATTTAAAAACAAGTTGACTCAGTTCTAAGTTACATCTTTGGGGAATTCCCCACTTCCCCTATTTGCAATCTAAACAGTGCACCTTGCAAAAACAAACTAGGGAAATACCTGCTCTCTTTTTATCATAAACAAAAGTACTTTTCCGTAAGAAATCTTGTCTCAAATAAAATTGAGAAAATAGATATTTAATCAAAATGTTGGGGTAATATAACAAGCGTGACTGAGAGCGTAAACACAAAGATTAAAATAGAACAAGCGATAGCCCGTGTAAAGGCGCACCACACAGTACTGCATACGCTTAGTTCAAACAATTGGTACGGGCGATATCGTATTAACTAGTTTTGAGTTCAAACATTTATAAGATGTTGAAAACCCCCCCCCCCCCCCCCTTAAAAAAATTACCCCCCCCCCCCCCCCCTTTGATTATTGAAAATCTAGTATGGCAAGCAAACGCGATCGTATTGTGTACAACACAAAAGTGGGTTTGAAATTTATTGATTAAAACATCAGAATAGATTGAGAGAAAAGAAAACATCTCAGGCGATCAGAAATAGTTAATCTATACTCAACATTCATTTAATTTAGCAATTGTAAGTTTTTCGTCAATTTCCGTGTGTATTCAGAGGAAAAAAAACCACATCACGCTGACTATCACGCCAATAGTCATTGAGAAGTCAAATTACCTACAAAAAAACAAACCGGCCAAAAGTAGGTGGAACACCCGTGTAATTTCAATGAAGCTGAAACCAACATAACACTGACCCCTCCCCTCCCCCACCACCCAATGTTTGGATGTCATAAGAGCACATGGAAAAAATGAACATGTTCAACATTGATCAGGGGGAGAGGGGGATAGTTTATATAAGACATATAACGTGTTCCAACAATTTTGTCCGAGATTGTAGGTTAAACCATGAAACCATCGGAATCGGTGTTTTACTATAAGATGCGACATTTTTCTCTAAAATTGTACAAATAAATGTGTTTTTGTTGTACTGTTTGTCTTTGTAGAGCTTAAAAAGTCTAGGAATCGAAAGCAAACTTATCTGTCAATGAGTTCGATTTCATTAATCAAAACTGCACTTTGTTATAAAAAAAATAAAATCATTAAAATCAAACACGAACATCCAACCCCCGCATTTTACTTGGATTAGTCGCTTTTCACACATGAGCGCGGTTTCGCGGGTTCAATCAAATGGCTTCCACACATGCACCGAGGCACTACAACTGCGGCATCAAAATATATTGTGCTCAGGCGCAATACCATTGCACATAGCGTCCTGGACCTCATATTTTATCAGGAACGTGGTTGATCTGACATTGTGATACAGGCATGGTAACATTTACCTAGAGAAAACCAGGGCTTTAATTGCTTGCTGCAGTAGTTACATGCTTTAACCTCATCGATCAACTGATTTTATATTGTCCTTTTGGTAAGTTTATAATTTTTATGGGGTAATGCGATAGAAATAAAAGAATAAAAAGACATTTTCTTGATGAAATCCCCTCCAAAGCTCTCAGAAATGGTGTATTGCAAAGTCCTAACTAGGCAAGACAGTGGGATAGACTGCCCGGTATTATTTCTTGATTTATTGATGTTGATTATTGTTGTTTGAATGTTTATGTAATTAGTAATAAATGTTGTTAAAGGAGAACCCGTATAACAAAAAATTTAAGAAATAAAGGGTTTGCCGTGTCATTTATGGGCGAATAGTGTCCGAGGTCAGAAAAAACATCAATAATGGGCGAGGCGCAGCCGGCCATTATTTGAACGTTTCTGACCGAGGAACATTATGCGCCCATAAATGACACTGCAAAACTTTATTTCTTTCTAATAACTAAAACAGCCTCATTTAATTAAGAAAAGGCATTGGCGACCTTATTCCAGAATAATGGGCAGTAAACGACCAAGCAGAATGCTGCATTTCAATAATGGGCAGCAGAGGTAATCGAATAGACAGGGTGAGTCAAAAAGATTTAACTCGATTTCCAGAAAAATCTTAAAAAAATTTACAGTTCGAAATTGTTTTTTATACATTAAAAAAAGCTCATATATCCAATATAATGGTAAAAAAAATCTAACATTACCCTTTTCGGATATTGCAAGATGGTAAATTAATGGGAAAGGCGCCAAAACCACATTGTCCACGGTTGTACAATTCTCTTCAATCGCAAAGCCATTGAGTCACTGTTACTTTTACTGTTATTTTAGCATTTAAGTTTGTATTTTGTTCTAAAGTAACCATTACATAGTCTGTAAAACGGTTTGTTTGATAATAATTTTCTACCAATAGTCAATGACAGTAGCGTAACAGGGGCAGGGGACGGGACGCATTGTCCCTCCCATAGGTCTGACCAGGATATAAGCTTAAGCTAGCGGCAAAGCATCAATTGAGAAAAGGACAAGCAAAAAGGGAGTAGGGAAAATAAGGAAGGGAGAAGAAAGTTATAGTTAAAATGAAGACAGATGGATTTTTAATGTGTGTAAATGTTCAAATATTGATCCCCAAAGTAGCCCCCCCCCACCCATCAGTTATGAAGGAGTCAGTGGAAATGTGGGTCAGCCGGGTTGCCTACATATTTGCCATTCAGTTTCCGCAAAAAGATATTTTATCATTTCGAACATTTATTGAAGTACTCTCCAACATTTGGTTGTAAGATTTCCATAACTGTTTATTGATTCAGATTAAGGAAATAGTTTAAACATTTTTGCTTGATGACGGTTTACACAAAGGTATCACAACAAGAAAGAATGTCCATGATGTACTTGTTAGACTCAGATCAAGCCTCTTTGGCCAAATTCCACAACACTGATTCCGTGGACAGAGTTGAAAAACGGGTACCTATCTTTAGGTTAGCAATGGCAAAGATTCAAAATTCCTCTAGTAGTGAAATAATCTAGTTTTTATATATGGTCCTCCGTATCTTGGTAGATTTCAATGCTGTAGAAAATTCAAACAAACGAGTGTAAATCCTTTTTGCTCACCCGTACATATACTCTGTGAAATCATTATTGACTACATCTCGAGTGGTTTCATCGAAAAAAACAGAATCAACTAACCATAAAAATGAATAAAAACATTTTTTCTGAACATGCGCTATTTTAAAATTCGCGCTAGTGTAAGTGGATCTGTAATACGTGTTAATGGCGATACGGTCCGGGCACAGAAGCGTCATACACCTTCACATGTTATGCTGTTATAATGTGTATTTTCTATGGCATGTAATAACGTAAACGTGCCGTCCGTATTGCATAACATGTTATTCACTAGCGCGATTTTTAAATAGGACATGGTCAGACTAGACCCGGTGCAAGATTTTTTTCACCCCTACCCCGGACTACCCCGTGTATCCGTCCCCGCCCCCCGACCCGCCCGACTAATTTAAGGGCAAACCCCCCGACCCTGACCGGCTAGCTTTTTTTCATGGACCTGACCCGCCTCTTTTATAGACCAGACCGGATGCTCACGTCAATTCCCCTGTAGAACAGTTTGAAGGTTGTTTTTCAGATTCAATTGTCTTGGTTTACCGCGCTACTTGGTATTTCGTTATGTTCAAAAATTGATTACGGATACTTGCGCCATTTGCCATTCTTGGTCAAAGTTTTACCTTTTCCGAAATCCGAAGTATAATAATTGACAAAAATCTGTTGTAATGTTAGGATATATCAGTGAATGCGAATGTGATGATACGGATCACCTTAACAGTGGCGTAAATTTCTTTTTACATGGGGAGATGGGTTGATGGAAATTTATGAATGACTTGGGGTTGCCGAAAAGATCCCTTACTAGCAAATGTGGCGCGTGAAGCGCGCTAAAATTTTGCCCATTAGAAGCTAAAATCGTTAATGTGATTGTAATTAAACAAAATGCGCCGAAGCGCGCAGAAATTTACCATTTTTAAACTAAAATATAAAACTGAGGTTATTTTGGTCAAACGCATGAACGGGGCATTAACATTGGAAGGGATGATCGTATTGACCCCCTCATCAAATATTGGGGGGATTTACGCCTATGGCCAGGCGGGAAGGACGCCCGATGTTTTCGATACTAGAGTTGGGATTTTGGAGGTTGCCAGGCTCGTGTGGAGCTCTATGGCAAAAAATCCCTAAATCGGCAATTAATATGCCTGATTGATTCCTCCAAAACTGCTTGATTAATTCATTCAATTTTAAAAAAAAAAAAAAAAAACATTTAAAGCAATTTTTTGGTTCTGCGACTTTTAGTTCGTAGAAGAAATTTGGTAAAATGCATTTGAAAATTCAAGTTTCGCGCCATTTCAAAAATCCCTAGCTGCTAGAACGTTATTTATTCAAATTTGGTCTCATTCTCATGTATATGGGGTCCTACCACCCTATCGACTCCACGATGTCCGAGCACGAACGTATACAACGCACACGAGACCACGGCGCTCATGCAACACAACGTATACCCTACGTATTGACAGATCTGGCTCATATCGCACCCATTTTGCTCAAATTTCCTTTCCAAGACTCTGATTTGTATTAGTTGATCGCATTTTTTTCGTGAAGCTAACGTATAAGATTCGTTTTATGGGTGTGGTTTGCAGTAAACCGTTTTTCGCCCTTTATGAACAGAAAAATGACCGTATCATGAGCTTTAACACCATAGAATCTATATCCATGTTTTAACTGGGCATTTATATATAGTGCTTTTTGTCGACCTATTGTTTAATAATGAAATTAAACAAGTTGCAGTTGCGTGAAGGGCGCACTATAGTATGCAAGTCCCAATTGGGTTAGTTTTCGTCAGAAAATCCCCAGACATGGGCCCATTTTTCAAAGCCCAAAATCCCTTAATGGGTCATGTTTTATCGTTCAAACTAAAGGCCAAGTCTTTTAAATTTCACAATCAGAACAGATCAAATGCGACTTTGTCCGACTCAGGGAATTCGCTGTTGCTGTTAGTTGGCCATGTATAACCCCCCTGGTCCGACTTTTGCGCTGGTTTCCACTCGTTTTCTTCAATTACGGGAATTACAAGTTTTCCAGGAACCAGCGAACATCTCCAGCCGGTCTGTGAAGAGTCAGTGGGGAACGCCGCAGTGCATGCTTGTTATGTGTATGTATTCAAAGAAAAATGAAACTGGCAAACTCGCTAATCTAGTAGTATAAACGAAAACTTTTGGATTTTTGAAGTCATTAAATTACGCAGATTCGTACGTATGCTGTTCATTGCATGGTAAATGTAAAATGATTTCAGACACACCAGTTTTAAAATTGGGGCGGAGCTCTCCCAAATACTGCATACTAAGTCTTAAGGTCGAACCGTCGCCGGGAAAATGTGATGGTGAGGTTTGCATAACAATATAAATCCAGCCATCCCAATATACATTTTCATGATGTTGCTCTGATGTTTTTAGACAGCTTAAAAATATTTCCCCGGACCGAAAGCCACATGCCCCCGACCTACCGACCCGTTCCAAATGATTCCCCCCCCCCGACCGGACCGGGAATAATGTGCTAATGCAACCCCGACCGTTTCGGTCCGGTCCGGGTCGGTCCGGTCCGGGGCATTTCGGGGATTCGGGGTGCCCCGCAGTGCTTCTATGGTCAAACTAGATTGTTTTACTTCATTGTTATGGTTAAAATTAATTCTGTTTTCGATGAAAACACTCGATATGTAGTCATAATTTATTTATAGAGTATATTGTAATAATATTATTTTGTTATAGTAGTTCTCCTGTAATGAATTATTCACTTCATAGTAGGGCATTTCCATGAAAAGGTGGCATGTTCTCAAAACAATTTAATTTCTTGTCCAGAGATTTGAATTTTTATCCTAAATGCATGTCCAAATGCTGCAAGTACAAGGGAAAAATATTAAGCAGTTTGGATATTGTTTACTTTGAACAAAATCTGTTTACCTCCATTACACTTAATGAGGAAAATAGTGTATTTTTTGAGGATTTTAGCAATTGGATGTAGAAAAAGAGTTAAAATCAATCTTGTTCCAAAACAATATAGATACGTAAGTTGGCAGTTGGTCTTTGATAACAACATGTAAAGGTTATATAACCCAACATATAATTGTTTCATGTACATGGTTGACTGTTCTTTTGAAGAGTGTAACACGTGTTACCGAAACAACTATTATGAATATATTTGCTCATTCATCCTGGTTTCCATTGAATGCCACTTAAATTGTTCCGCCTCCTAGTAAGGTCTCATATAAAAGAGTGCACATTATGATATTTACCCACTACTTCATAGCGCCTATCAAACAACTGTAGCGCTTGTTACTTGTAACGCGTGTTACCAATGACGTGTTGTTACCAAGGAGACGCGTGTTACCGCATTTGAACAATTCATACGACGCAGTTGTAGACTGTAGTCAGCTTTTAATATTGCAATGTACAACAAGGGTAGTATTATACTGCATATATTTTAATCTATTGAGGGCAGCCTCATTTTTTATACCCAGAATACCTCAGGGTTCATTATATAAGAGGCACATTATAGCTTTTGATAAATCTTCTGCCTACCGTTAACAGAGATTGGAAAGTTGTGATGGAGTTGCGCCGTTCCTCACCGATTTGCATGTTCACAGCAAAGTGAAGTAACAGCCTGAAAAAATCAAAATAGTTGTAAAGAACACATTTGAGATACATGTGGGGAATTGGTTCCTTGTGGATATGATGGGAAAGCTCCCTGGTGAAATATTGGATTAAGACAGGGGAAGAATATGACTTGCTTATTTCAGTTTATGCATAGTGCTGGGAAGTAATTGCAAAGTGGCCAAGCCCAAACATACAACTTTTATTTTAGGGAGCAAATAATTAGAAAACTTGGGGAACCAGTAGTAAACAATCGCGAGCACTACAATTCCACGACTTGTAAGTGCTGCATATATTTAAACAAACAAAGAAAGTTGGATCTACTTACTGTTTTGAATCTACTGAAATACTGAACTGGTATTGTTTGACAATTTCAACATTTTTGGTACTTTAAAACTTAAGTAACGTATCTGTATCTGCTTTACTAACAACTATTACGTTGGTCTTTTTTTGCTGACAAATTGGTAACGCGTGTTACTGTACGCGTGTTACAGACTCTTTTACCGTTTACAAAACCTTAGATTTGCATTATTCTTGTTTAATAAACCTTAGCACAGTACTTGATACAGTAGAAATAAATTTGTTGGGCACAACTTGTTGTTTGAGACAAGTTGACATGACGTTCAGAATATTTTTTGCTCACTTCCCTGAGTGCAACGCGTGTTACCGAAGTTCGTAACACTACCTCATTCACATGAGTTGATCTTTCGTCTTATATGAGCATGGGGATCAAGCTTTATGTAGTAGGGATTAAAAGACAAAAGATAAACACAAACTTCAAATTAATATTACAACCAGAGGGTGGAAAATAAGGTGGATGCCCTAAAGTGTAACACATGTTACCGTGGAAATCCAGTAATGGAAAATGTATGCATCTGAATCAATTTCTTAGCCACACAAATCAGTGAGAAATGCCCCATCACAAGAGGCAGCTATTCAATATAATTGATTTTTGGTATTGATAAAGAAGCAGGTTGACAAAGAATACCCCGGAGACACAGCAGCCAAACTCCCGCTGTGCACGGATTACACCAACATCAGGTCACGCACTGCTGCCATTTCAAAACACGGACATTTACTACGCATTTCCCAAGAAAAATTGATTACCGTGTGGAAATTTTTTTGTCTAAAATGGTCCCTTTTATACCATCCGAAACCCTTCAACAGAAAACTTCTAACCGGTCACATATTTTTGTTTTAAAACCGTATAATTAAAACCGAATATCAAATTTCCACAGACGCCTACTAAAGTCTGTTGAAGAGACTCTTATTTGAACAATCACACTCATAACAATAGCTCAGCGGGATGTTGTCGGCTGCTGTGCCCCGGAGAATACCTCTGCACTGCAATATCTGCATAAAAGGGGCGGAGACTATGGGTAGCCTCATGCGTGATTGACCAATGCCCGCATTGCCAATGTTGAGGCCAACCTACTCAACAAGCCAATCGGCATTCACTTCCGTGTTGACGCACAACACGCTCGGTAAATATCTCTGAACAATTCTGGCAGAGAGTATAGTATGACCTATTTTGATGATTTTTCAATTTTGACCTGCCATACCTAGAAAATCATCATCGTGCATTTGAAAGATTAAAAAAAAATGGTTTCTACTTAGTACTTGTCACAGTGTGACTGTGCTGCAATGTCACTGTGACTGTGTCACTCACTGTGCATGATAGGCCACTAGGCACTACACTACCCAGTCTGCTGTCCCAGTGACAGTGTCAGTGTTACCAACTCCATGGTGTGACTGTGAGTGTGAGCATGTGAGTGTCACTGTCATGACTGTCACCACTCGCTGTCAGTACTCAAGTCTCAAGTCAAGTTCTGTGCACACAAAATTACATACCTGATTTTACCTGGTTGATGGACTTGTTTCCCTTCTTCAAAATAGTGTCCTTATTACAAAAAAATCATGTAGACACAATTGTTAACTTCCAAAACGTCACGAAGATTTCAAAATATAAAGCTCATATTTGAAAAAAAGAAAAAAGAAAACTGGATCGTTTCACTCCATACAGCTACTCAATATTTGTTGTTTATAAACACACTTTAACACAATGACCCGAGGTCATTTTAACATTCCCATTCCCTGCTATTGTGATATCATTGCACGTCTTAAATTTCATCAAATTGGTGAAATATGGAAGTGTTACCATCAGAAAAGGCATGTGAAATTTGCAAATGGTTAATATGCCATTCATTTTTATTAATTTTCATTTTCATGATTGTTAATAAATAGATTAATAAGAATTATATTTTAATCTGCGTAGAGTTTGATGAAGCAGCCATTGCATTATAGTCATTGATTTACACGAGGTTCACTGGTCTCCGCAAGTATCCCGAGATACCCTGGAATTATCCTCGCCAAACCTGTAATGTGCGAAGTGCTATCCGTATGTTGGTAACGGAACGGTGAATTTCGGGATATGTGCAATGCACTAAATGACGAAAACTGGATTAGTCTCCCTTGTGTAAAAAGTAGTTTGACATGACCTTCTAAACGTCACTTGATATTATTTATACACGTGAATTTTGGACAACATTACCGGGTGCACGTAATATTATCGGAAACTTCATGGAAAATTTGCAGTTTATGGTAGGGTGTCCAGGGTGGTTGGGTGGGGGGGGTTTTTTTGTTTTTGTTTTTTGGGGGATTTTAGAAGTTTTTGTTTCCAGCTTTTTATTGTTTAAATGAAGATCTTGTCAAAGAAACAAAGAGAAACAAATTGATACCAAAATTTATTTCGAAGAGGTAAGCGCGTGTGAGTAAGTTTTATGGCAATTTTTTAAGGTGCTTCAAAAATCGTATTTTCATAAAAAATTTAAAAAGGCGTAAGTGAGATTAATTACTCAGAATTCACTTCAGATCTGGTTATGATGAATAGTTTTATGTGTGTTTCTACTTTGTTCTGATAAAATACAAAGTTCAGGAAGAGTGGACCATAGTTGGGAGTATCAGGCTTTTGAATTTGCCAAGTATGCATATTTTTGGATACCCACAATGCATTGCGGACATATGTCCCAGGTGGAAATTCAACCTGTACAAACCCTATGGTGAGTTATTACAGAAAATACATTTATATGGGGGGACTTTTTGAAATGCCCATTTTATTAATTCTATCAAAGCAGTGAATGAATGAAAAATTTGGTTATATTAGTTCATTGTGATGCTTAAAGATTCTGAAAAAAAAAAATACGACGGTCTTCAAGTTCGGGTTATTTTGCATATTAATACCATATTAGGAGAAACATGAGACAAAACATTATGGATTATAAAGTGGGGTATATTGGAGGGTTTTTGCTTCACAAGTACTTCAAAGCATAGAAAATACTGACAAAAAGTAGTTTTACTGTCTAAATTGAATAAGTACTACATGGTTCAATCCATTAGATATGGGTTATTCCATTTTATATGGGGAAATTAACATTATTAACCCCAATGATAAGAAACAGTACGAACCACTCAATTATGCAGCAATGGTTTGCTTTATGCCAAGAAGTTCCTAAGTTTGTCTCAGGGAGGGACCGCGCGCATAAGCCGTTTTATTTTATAAATTGCTTGGGGATAAGGAATAAGGGGGGGTGGTGTAGGGGTGAATGAAATTTTAATGTGTCGTTGTAAAAAAATTCCAGAAAAAAAAAAAACCAAAATGAAAATTTGAGCCCCGAGAAATGCGGACGAAAAAATTGAAAAAAAAAAGTGGGACAAAAATGATCACTAAAAAAAAAAAACAAAAAAAAAAACCCGCTTCAATTTCAGTGGAAAATATATTTAAAAAAAAAAAAAAGCATTTCGCATTCGAATTTTTCACATTTCTTTTGAGACCAAACTTGTTTTTTTTTTTTAAAAGCAAAATGATTTTAATAGCCAAAACTAACAGGCCTAATGAAAGCCTGTTTAAATTATATCACTTAAAGACATCGGGTTCTTCCCTGCCATTGTGCAATGCCAAAATACCACTTGGGGATTCACAATGTTTATTTAGGTCATTAAATTTGTCCCATATGCTCTTGAAAAGCTGTAAGGAAAGCTAAACAAGGATGTGGGCAGGAGTTGTGTAACACTGGAGATGTAACGCAGTTTTCAACATGAATCAAATTGTTTGGTTTAATTTTTTTTTTAAATTATGTTAACAATTGTAAGTTTAATTTAAAATATTGGACATTGGAATAAGTTTAATATCATGAAGTAGGGCCTACAGACATGAAGAGGTCTCATATCAAACAGGACTGATGAGATTTTAGCTAAGGCACCATGCAAAAGTAAAGGTAGGTCAGGGTTCTTGAAGTGTGTGGGTGTGTGTGGGTATGCATGTGCTTGATGTGTGTGCATGGGTCCTGGGGGGTATGGGTGCATGTGGTGTGTAAGCAGGAAAGGTGCAAATAGTGATTATTTGAGTGTGTGCATGAGGGGCCTGGGCATTGCGTAAAGTAAAAAAAAATATTGTTCTATGATTATCCAGCGACATCCATCATTATACACAGCATAGTTCAGATGTTACTAGTCTTGCATACAAAAATTAGGCCAGGAATATATGGACAAAGTACTTGTAAATTGCAATGGAGAGTTTAGAATATACGAGTGAATATCTAAGAAATATCAGATCGAAAGAAACATTTAAATTTACACTAGCGCTAAAAAAATATTTATTTGTACTGCCGCAAAAACATGAATCCCGCTGAAAAACAAATGCAAATAACAAACACGTCGCAACCGGGGACCGTAGGCTACCGCTGCACCGACCGACACGGCATACATACACTGATCTGTGCTCTGACCTTGTACTACGTGTGCGCATAGATCTATACCAGGCAGGTCTGTTATACTGCCGTACAAATGAAATGCAAGCCAAATTCGTCAATTTTTATCATGAATTTCACCTATATTTTCATGTCAAGACACTTTAAACAAATTAATAGTACATATAATATGCCTACCACGGGGTCATACAATAGTGATAATAATGAGAATCTTTCATGAGCGCGTGTTTGGGGAAAACACGGAGATCACTAATCCTCACGAATGCATACCACCGGCATGAAGTATAACTGTATTGGAGCATAGTTCACGGGGCTCACCCACGTATGTCAATCTCATGGCATCTGCACAATCTAGCGCGATTGGCCAAGCGCGATTCCTATTGAAAGCGTGGGGAATGATGGAAAATATGGAGGAGATAAAATGTTAAATCGCCCCCCGGATATCGACCCCTCTGACCTCAAAACGGTAAATAGAAAAAAATTAGCTCAGAGACAGAGCTTTCTAACGGTATATGATTTGCCTTGTTCCGGGTTCTGGAAGCATAATAGAAATTCATGTGAATTTTTAATAAAATTTTAAAAATACTTTCACGTTATGCAGAACAGCTGCAGCAATTTCGACATAAAAATTTGAAGTGTGGTACCAAAAATAATTATTAAACACAAAAAGGACCTGCTTGGTTTACACGTGGGGCGATTGCCGAAGAAAAACGTGAGTGAAGGCCCCAAAAAACAGGGACCATGCACAGCGGAAGTGTAGGGTTTCGCGGTAGTACTACGCTGGTGAGTGCCGACTTCAAACATCCAAAAATGTTTTTAATTGGGACTCATTTTTTACGATATCTATATTAGATTTCATACTTCTGAGTTATATCATGAAGTTTTTGGAACCCTATTGAAAATAGCCTCAATAATAGAGCTATTTTAAAAAAAGGTTGGTTATTTTTTTTTTCGTGAATCGCCACTCTTGCATTGTAGCGCAAAGTTAAAGTGACGGCTTCGACGCCTGAATAGCCCCGGGACACCCTATTTCTGGTGATTGAAATCTTAAGTGGTATGTATAATTAGTTTCATGAACATGTTACCCATGCATTTGGGGCATACCATACGAATGAATAACTAATTTTGAGAAAAGGTTTTAGACGACAATAAATTTTGTAAATAAGTAAAAGTAACTAAACACGCTTGGGAACGGCAATGGCAGTTACCTATCCATCTGTGGTATTAGATGATGATGTGACTATGACGTCACTTGGTGACATTAAGGACGCACTCTGTTGTTTTCTAGCAGGCAAAATATTATTTACAGTATTTCTATGACTAGGACCACATAAAATCTGGTTATTAAAGTACTTGCAGGAATCTTTCCTGATCTAAATTGGTCACAAAATGGCAGCTGGCGCCGGTAGCATTATTTTTTAGCTTTTGCTGATAAGAACGTTAGTATTATTTAATTCGAAAACAAAAGTTACAGCAAAAAAACAGAATTTCCCCATGCACGTATAGGCCTAGGTTGCTTTTGCCTGCGAGTTTCTCTCTTAAACCAACAGGGGGCGCCAATTATATTACCATAAACATAAAAAAATGTCACATCACTCTATAGTCGGGACAGAAACCCTTTGACTAGCTTGACACGTCGTAGCCCGGGCGAAGCCCGGGGCTACCGAACTAGAGTACATAGGATATAGCGGGGGGGGGGTTTTTCCGACGGAAAAAACTGTCGGAAAAAGTTTTAAAATACTCACTTTAACCGACCTCCAATTGGTATATTCCCTGACTCCGTGGGCTGTTATTATCATGAATAAATTAATTAATAGGACAAAAAAAAAGCAATTCTGAGGTATTATGTAAACATGTTCATGAAGTTTTGATGTGGAATTTTAATAACGGCAAATTTATTTAATTTAGTGCCTTCAATTTTCTTTCATTTTGCACCATTATTGATGCCAAACATCATTGTAAGTACACTGACAGGACTGCACATCCGTTAGAACTAAGAATCAGTGACATTAGGTATGGATTTGTAAGTCAAGGTGGAGTTAACTGTCAGTTTTTTAAAATTCGTGGATGGACCCTTTGCAATAGCTAATAGTACACGGAACACCCAATAGTGGAGTGTCTAGCTATAGAGATCAATCTGCTCACTCGGAAAAACTACGCCAACGAGGGCTGGCGAAGCCCGCGGGTGAGCAATGATCTAATTGACGCGGCGAAAAGTTTTAGTTTAAATTTAATCACTATTTCGTATCCCTACAGCTACATTGAACTCTTATCTAAATTTTATTCCACAGCACCTTGATACTAGAAATTATGTCTTATCTGCTTTATGGGTTAAAGAAAGTTTTCCTGTACATCCGAATGGCACTAGAAATGCCCGTCGACTGACCCGTCTCAGCATAGTCCATCTAGAAGGACCATCGCCTCTTCCTCCCTGTGTCCATCCCGCGGAGTGGCGAGGTCAGTGTGGGAAAACGAGGAGAGTCCTTCTAGATGGACTAAATGGAACCAGCGTAGTTAGCCGTGGCGTCAGCGTTTGTTGATCCGCACTGGAAGACATTTTAGGCTTAGAGAAGCAAATTTATTTGTTGGATTTTGATCCGGTGTTGCGGTTCCGAGAAAACCTTTGAGTGAAGGACAAAAACAGGAACCCTGCACGCGAGTTTATGGTTTTCGCGGTAGTACTCTACTACTACGCTGGTGAGTGCGACTCTCAAAGGAAACCATCCAAAAATGTTTTAACTTTGGACTCATTTGTTTCCGCTATCTATATTAGATTTCATCCTTTCCGAGTTATATCATGAAGTTTTTGGAACCATACGTTGATAATCGCCTCAATAATAGAGCGTTTTTAAAAGGTTTTTCGTGATCGCCACTCTTGCATTAGCGCAAATGGTAGAGTGACGCGCTCGACCAAAAAAAAAAAATGACTGCCCCGGACACCCTATTTATGGTGATTGAAATCTTCAGGTGGGTCTGTATCATTATTTACATGAACTGTTAACCTGGCCTTTGGGGCATATACGAATGAATAACTATTTTGAAAAGGTTTCTTAGAGCACATAAATTTTGTAAATAGGAAAAGTAAACACGCTGGAAAGCAATGCAGTTTACCTCTCATCTGTGTTGATATGTTAGTCCTCTGACGTCCACGTGTTGACATTCAGACGCCCTCTGTTGTTTTTCTAGCAGCAAAATATTACAGTAGTTTTTCTACAATGACAGACCACATCAAATCTGGTTATAAATTACTTGTCAGATCTTTCTGATCTAAATTGGTCACAAAATGCAGCTGTAGCATTAAGTTTAGGCTTATTATGCTTGATAAGAAGTTAGTATTATTTAATTCGAAACAAAAGTTACACAAAAACAAATTTCCCCATGCAAAGTATAAGGGCTAGGTGCTTTTGCCTTCCAGTTTTCTCTCTTAACCACAGGGTCGCGATAAACTATACCATGTCACATCATCTATAGTCGGGGACAGAAACCCTTGACTAGCTTGACCGGCGTAGCCCGGGCGAAGCCCGGGGCTCTAACTAGAGTACATAGATTCGCGGGGGTTTTCCCGACGGAAAAAACTTGTCGAAAAAAATTTTTACAATACTTCACTTCCACGACCTCCAATTGGTATAGGAAGTTCCGACTCCTTGGGTGTTATTATCATGAATAAATAATTATAGGACCAAAAAAGCAATTCTGAGTCTTATTAAACATTTTTCTGCAAGTTTTTTGATGGGAATCTTTAATAACGGCAAATTTTAGTATACTTTGTGCCTTCAATTTTTCGTTCATTTTGCAACCAGTTATTGATCCAACATCATTGTGGGTACACTGACATGACGGAACATCCGTTAGAATAAGAAATCAGTGACAATTAGGATTGTGATTTGTATTCCAAGGTGAAGGAATGTCAGTTTTAAAAGTCGTGATGGACCCTGCAACAGCAGCTAACCTGTACACGACCCACCCAATATGGAGTGTCTAGTCTAGTGATCAACTGCTCACCTCGGAAAACTTACGCAACGAGGGCTGGCGAAGCCCTATGGTGAGCAAGACCGCTAATTCACGAAAGTTTAGTTTAAATTTACTCACTATTTCGTATCCCTACAGCTGCATTGACCTCTTATCTAAATTTATTCCACAGCACCAGTTGCAAATTATGTCTCTATCCGCTTTTCTGGTTAAAGAAATTTTTTCCCATGTGACAACCGAATGGCACTAAAATTCCCTGTCGACTGACCCGTCTCGCTAGTCCATCTAGAAGGCACCCTCCGCCTCGTTCCTCCCGTGTCCATCCCGCGGAGTGGCGGATCAGTTTGGAAAACGGAGTCCTTCTAGATGACTACATGGAACCAGCTGAGTTTTAGCCTGACGTCGAGCGTTTGTTTGCTACCGCACTGTAAACATTTTAGGGCTTAGAGAAGCAAATTTATTTTTGGATTTTTGAATGAAAGAGGTAAAAAATCTGTGATTAGAGTGAATAGCGAACTCATGCTAGTCTCAGGTTTTATCGAATCCCGTTTCGAGTGCCAAATGCTTCAAATATATGGGGGATAAATGCGATAAATAAAATTCTCGCACCGTATTCATTTTGTACTGTAATGAAATACAAGGAATTTTTGATACCTTTTTTCCCACCTCGCGCTGCGCTCTCGAGGTCTGTGTTTCTGAACGGACTAGTCTATTCAGAGCACCCTCGCCGCCCTCGGACTACCCTTGACCGACGCGTACTTCTGGTCTCTAATCTGCGTGTTTACTGCCGGACAAATCACTTGCCTTGCTTGGTTGCCACCGAAGCGATCTGCCGTTGCTGGGTCCACCGACCACGCGCCATATACGCTGATAGCTCCGCCCCTTTTACAACCAGGAGTAACGCGCGCGTCAAAGGTTTCTGTCCCTGAGTAATTGGTTTATCCCCTCTCTCTAGCATCACAGTCTCCAGCTCCGCTGACTGTACTAACACCTAGGTTGCTCTGGCTTTTCCGCTATACGATAGCCCCTACCTATCTTCCTACATCAAGCCTGAGAGGCAGAATCGTAAAAAAAACGGGATCCACAGTCCACCATATGTGCCACAAAGTCCAAGAATTTTGGTATAACTTACGAGTTACCGGTCATCTATGACACGAAATCCGTCATATATGAGACTTCTGATGTCTTAGCATCCTACTAGCTCGGATTAAAAATACAAACGTGCACAGCTCATGCTTCCATCCGTGAAATGTTGGCCCTAAAAGGGCACGAAGTGACCGAAAATTGAAGCTAAACATCACGTCTCCAACTTCATGACTTCCGGTTGTATGTTCGTAATTTATTGGTAATACAGCGAAATAGCGTGCTCTTGCCTATTGCTAAAGCCAATAAACCGGAACATCCATGGGCTACTGCACTGATCTAAGTGGGGCGACTGCTATAGTTTTAATTGTGATTTTTAACGGTTAAGTACGCGTTTCAAATCAATCAGATTTTTAGCCATGGACTGAAAATCAGTCAACTCAGGAAACAACGTGCGTAGATATAAAAAATAATTTAGGAACTTACTCAAAGGTAATATTTTCAATAATTGGTCTGTATTTATCTGATTCCTGGATTTGCTTATTCCGCATCTGATCTGCTGGCGCACCCATCCCGGTTTCAAATAGAGTAAAGTCACGTAGCGTTTTAGGAGGGTAGTACGGACACGTGCAACCCTACGTGAACGAGCTAGACATGTAACAATGATTTGGAAATGAGCCACTTTCACGACGTTCTAAATCATAGTATGCTTACTTTAGTGACTGTTTTAACTGCGTACCACTACTTACCCTCTAAAATTGCTACTACTACCAAGTACTGTTCGTTTTGGACATTTTATCAAGCACCTTTTCTATGCTTTATTAAAACAAACCATGACCAGCCAGAATTAGCCGACGACAAAATATTGTTTGAAAACCGCCGCCCTATTTGTTTATAACGCAATGCTGTTATGACCCTAATTGAGTAGTGACTTCACAGATCGGCCTATTTAGCAGGGAGTGTCTACGCACGGTAGGAAACTGGGCAATGTGTGGGACACAGAAACAGTAACGTTTTTTTTGTTTTACCTAAGTTAAGATTTGTGCGAATGATATATTAGCATATCAGTATAAACAACGTTCACAGTACAAACGATGTTAAAGTTTTATTAAATAAATCGCGGTTTTCTGTACTTTTTATACCCTTGGCAACAGGAAGTGTTATTCTGTATTTGGATTTCATTCACCCAAACCTCTACTGACTCTCAGTGCATGTACATGCACTTCTTGTCATGATGATCGCTCTGCACGTTGAAACGTTAGCACAGGCGATTTTCCATATATTTTTACCAAGGTTGTCGAGAATCATCCGTCAAAAATTTTCACAATTAAATGGTTGAATTCGTTGATCGTATTTAAATTTAGAAAATATAATGACGAACGTTTTGATCGTCAGTTTTTACAGAGAATTCAAATGTACTGCAGTGAAGTGTGAGTGAGACTTGTGAGTGGAGATGAGACTGGAGTGCCAGACCAAAGTATTGTTTGATTGTCATCTCGCCAGTGTCAGATCATGCAGATTGTGTAATAAACTTGAAAGTGACAATCTCGTGTGTTTTATGATCACAACTAACACGACTGAGTCATGTACATACCCAGATCGGAATCTGTGCCTGGTATTGGGATATAAGTTTATACCGGGAGTCGGAGCTTAGTCCGCATATAATTGGGACTAGGCTTCACATGACGTTTTTAGTTATATGCCTTTAACAGTCTAGATGTGAAGTCCGCAGACATTATGTGTATATCAGCTATGACATTTTTTGTGTAGCCTCACATTTCGAAACTGACCACATGTCCCCAGATCGAATCTGTGTCAGTGGGAGATAACCCTCTGACACGACGATCGGTATTGCCATTGCATTAAAACCTGCATGTTTACAATACCAAATTACATACCTGAGTTTATGCTGGTTGAGGGACTTGATGTCCCTTTTTCAAAGTATGTCGTTATTACCAAATCACGTAGACACAACAAAAAGATAACTGGTTCGTTTCACTACACATAGTCGAATGTTTGTTGATAAACAACGCTTTCACACAAAGGACCCAGTCAGTTTAAAGTTCTCTGCTATTGGAATCATTGACGGCACTTAACACTTAATCAAATGGGTGAAATATAGAAGTGTTAACATCAGAAAGGCCCGTGAAATTTTCACATGGTTAATACGACATCAATTTATTATTTTCAATTTAAAAAAAAAATGATTGTTAATATGATAATTAATATTATTTTTTATTCTGTGTAAGTTTTGATGAAGCGATCCATTTCGTTGAGAGCCTTTGATTTACACGATTTTCACTGTCTGCGGGAGTAGCCCGCTATGCTGGAAATAGTCCTCGCCGCCTCGCGAAACTTGTAATGACGTAGACACAGAAAAAAGAAAACTGGTTCTCCGTTCACTAGCACAAGTCCTGATGGTTTGTTTGATAAACAAACACGCTTTAACACAATTGACCCGAGGGCATTTTAACATTCTCTGCTATTGGGAAATCATTGCGCCACTTACACTTCATCAAATTGGTGAAATTAGAAGCTGTTACCATCAGAAAAGGGCCCTTGACATTTTCAATGGTTAATACGCCATTCCTAATTTTATATTATTTTCATTTAAAAAAAATGATTGTTAATATAGTAAGTAAGATTATTTTTTTCATTCTGTGTAGATTTGGACTGAAGCAGCCCCATTTCTTTAGAGCCCTTGATTTACACGATGTTCACTGGTCTGCGGGAGTATCCCGATATGCCCTGGAAATACCCTCGCGAACTTGTAATGTCGAAGTTCTATCTGTGTGTTGGTAAACGGAACAATGATGAATTTCGGGATATGTGCAATCATGAAAACTGGATTAGTCTTGTGTACAACTTGAGTTTGACATGACCTTATACGTCACTTGATTTTATTCATCACACTGAAGTTTGACAACAATCCGCCGGTGGAACAATATTTTGTCAATCAGCGAAAATTTTGCCGTTTATGAGATTAACATCACATGGGTATGTGTAATTAGTTTCATGAACATGTTCACCATGCATTTGGGCATAAAACAAATGAATATACCTGATTTGACATGGTTTTAGAGCACGATAAATTTGTAATAAGCAATTAACACGATTTAAAACGCAATGCAATTACCTCTGTCTGTGTATAGGAGTGACACTCTACCACAGATTCTATCTGTGTAGACCACATGTCACCTCCCCGTCCGTTTTCATAACACCGGTGCTTTCCGCTAAACACTCTTCTTCTACTTTAGCACCAGTAATATCCCAATTTAAATACAAAGCTAAAACTTTCATTAAGCACCTG
>JAMKCH010032482.1:0-24510 GCA_023653785.1 Ophioderma brevispina
TCAGAAATTAAACAAAATGGCAAACAAGATCTTAAGCACTCAAATGTTTTTTTTTTACTATAATTTTTTTTTTTTTTTAATTTCAAGTCTTATTTAAAGACACAATTCACATTTTATGACTCCTCCTTTAGGGAAGTATCACATTTCAAACACCAACAATGTTTTTATGGCCTGACTCGTCTACTACCCCTATTGTCGTTGTTCCATTAACTTACTGTCCGTTTTTAATTAATTATTTCCAAAAATATACGTTTTGGGAAAAATCCGAAAGAAAAGTTGTTAATTCATCATTGGACCCCGCAAGATCATTGGGCCCTCCAACTTGAAAACACATTTCTTCTTTCAGAATTTTATCAATTACACTGAGTTTTATTGACAAACGACACAAACGTTCCAAGTGACTTTGACCTTTTAACCGTGAAACTTTTATGATCAACCCATTCACGAACTAGGGGGCGCTCAAAGCATGTTAGGGATTATTGATTCGTGGACCTTGCTTTGATTTCAGTGTTTGCCGCTGCAATATAGCATGGCATTTAAATAATCGTTGAAATACTTATACTTTTAATAGAGGTCCTTCCTGTTGTATTCAATTTGGTACGACAAAAGAATCACACACTCCCTGTAATGCCACCCCTTCAATTAATCCCGTGTGGACCCTTTATTCTCGTTTGTTATTGGCAAAATTCGCTGCAAATAACAAGGGTTCGGATTTTGTCTGTTTGAATACGTTGGCTTTTATTTCATTTCCATACCAGTAAGGTGCGGACACTAGCCTATTGATCGGGAATCAGCTCCTCCGACACGACGACAACTTTTACTACGTACTAATGAGTCAATGGAACCTTCCACAAAACGTAATTAACTATGGTACCAACCTGTGTTAGCTCATTTTCAAAACGAAGGGTAATTACCCAATTTCAATAATTTGAGGTTAAAATTTCTCATTCCTTTTGCATGTAAACGGTCTTAGGGCCAAAGATACCCAACAACTTTCTTTTCGTGATTTATTCGAAACGTATATTTTTGGAAATAATTAATTAAAACCGGAAATCTAGGTTAATTGACCATACAGTAGTTTATTTTGTTGTGGTTTCTACCCCTTTTTGAGGCTAACTCGAGCAATGTTAGCTTGGGAACTTATACCAGTACCCTCTTCTCCGATGATTTTTTGATGATTTTTCAAAAACATCATGTGCATATGAACACGTAACCATGGCAACAGTGGCGAACACACATTGTGTTTTGTGAAATATTCCAAACATCTTTTAAAATTTAATCAATTGATATTTTGTGAAACTGCAATGCTTTTCAGCTAGTAAGTAGTACCTCCGTCTCGGCATTTTTTTTTCTTGCTCATACTGGATATACTAAATAAACCGCACCCTGGTACTATACTACGAAGCTAACAACGAGGCTGTCTCCAAGTGGTACGTTGTGTTTAAAACCGTTTTTCTCGATTACCGGGCTTGTGCGGCGCGTATCCGGTAACCAATCGAAACTTGATCTGCCCGGCCCAAGCACACCACCCACCAAGTTTCGTGACCGTACTACCCATGCCTCCGAAACACGGGTGGACAGAACACACAGACAGACAGACGCACACAGTGGCCTACTATAAAATAAATAAACCTCTTGCACATCGATCGAGAGTCATATAATGTACATCATCATCCTACTCGCGTGAAAATTTTCCCAATTTATTGGGCCCAAAAAATTTAGGCCAACGATGGTCGCAATTATCAAATCGGACTAAAATGGCAAATGTTTTTCTATTATTTCGTCCCGATATTAACCAATCCTAGCGAGCAACAGTTGCACCCCGATATTTCGAGCCAGAGCGACCACACCCCTCTGTTCCCGGTCGATCTTATCCCCGTTACCGACTAGTTTATGAACAAATGAATTGAATATGGGATTTCCGAACTTGACCATCTGCAAGGCCCGTAGCCAGGATTTATTTGGGGGGGGGTCGGATTATGCCATAAGTGGACCTTTTTTTCGACAACAATTTTTTCTTCGGCTCGCTATGCTCTCGCTGGTTTGCCCCAAACTCTTTTACCGTCGCCATCAAAATCTGAAGCGCGGGGGGGGGGGGGGGGAGAGAACTGAAACAACGGCGTTGAAAAAACAGTATAATAATAGTAATATCGTATATGCGTAATGTTGTTTATTGACAGTCATTTAGCACTATAAAACTTAACTTGACCAAGCGGAACTTCAACATGAAAAGCGAACCCCCGCACCCCCCCCCCCCCCGGCTACGGCCCTGCCCATCTGACACACGTTTTTTTCCTGACACCCTTATGATTCCGAAACGTTACAGAATAAATCACAGGTTTATTCCGTTCATGTTTCCGAATTTCATGTGTCAGAAAAAAGTGTGTCAGATGGGCCAGGTTACGGAAACTCCCAATTTATATACAATTGCGGCTTTTGGTAATGTAAATCTAAAGTTGCCTACTAATTACGCTTCCTACTCTTACCTAATTCTGGTCTGGCAACGATAAGATATCTATCAAGAGCGATCGCGCCATGGGACAGCAACGAAATAAGTCCAAGTGTCATTACTATGAACGCATACCTGTCGAGCAATAACAAAAGAATACTTTACCCATTGAATATTTACATTAGTATCATTAGTAAAATGAACTTCTTTCAACGGTTTTGGTTAGAGGGAGCAATATTTAGGGGCTAGACCCGGGGGGGGGGGTCTCAAGGGTTTGTTGGGTACCCATGCTCGTTCCAGGGGTTCTGAAAGTGACCCCTAACGGGACCAATTTTCAGTGAAAATATACCCCTAACTGGACCAGTATTCAGTTAAAATATACCCATTTTCGATGAAAATATACCCCTAACGGGACCAATTTGCGGTAAAAGTATACCCCTAGCGGGACCTGCTTTCAATACCTGAATAAAAAATATACCTTTTAAAGAACCAATAAATGAGAAAAATAACACTTGTACTACTGTAAGAAAATTTACACACTGCAGGGTTATTTTACTGACGTGTTAAAGTTAATTTTCCCATTTTTTTCAATGAACCAGTCACAATCTTACCTGAATTTGATACCCCTAGCGGGACTAGAACTTGATTATTGTGAATTTGATACCCCTAGCGGTAGTCCCGCATTTGCAGCTAGTCCCTCTTTTTTGGAACGAGCATGGGTACCCGACCAAAATCCAAGAACCCCCCGGGGGGCTAGAAATTGAATATGTTATGAGTTGAAGTCTCTTCTAGGCCGAAAGGCTTGTGTTGCTTTTTGTGTAGGAAAGGGTGGAATTTTGGACAAATTGTGAGGCAAGATGTTTCAAGAAATGAAGTACATTGGTGTCATCTACAAACTCACCAGTGTGGAATATTCCATGTTCTTAAATGGGTGTATCATATTGGGGAAACATATAAGAGGTGTTCTTTAAAATGTCTTAGATAGATTTGGTGAATAAAATACAGTGAAAATACAACATATTGCAAATTTGGATTACATTTCCGTATATGATTTATAACAAAGGTACAATTATGGGTTAGGGAAGGAGGCTGTATATCGTTGTTAATTGTATCAGACCCCACTAAACCTTTTTAGCGAGATGGTTTCTACGAACGTAGATGGCATAGAATGAGGAAGAATCGAGTAATCAAATCAAATACCAATAATACTATTGTGTCAAATATAATAAGAGCCGAGGGGACACCACGGTGTGTACATACAGGTCTAAGCTCAGAATTGCTTTATGGGATAGGTGAAATGCATTTAATCCTTTTGTTGTCCAGTTATTGGCCACTCAAATAGTTGAGCAATTAAGGGGACTTTTTCTGGCAGAATCGTTCAATTTTTGAAGAAAGCATGCAACTTGGTACATGACTTCTATAGCCCCATTAGAGGTTCCGAAAAAAATAGACCAAAAATATTACGCCCACTGGTGGCCGCCATATTGAATTCCAAAATGGCCGCCAAAATCACCAATTTTTGGAGATATCTTTAATTCTGCAGCAACTAAAAACCAAATTTGAGGTGTCTAAACGATGTTTTTGATACCAATGACCTCTTGGTGTATCAGGAATTTTATTTGGAGGCTGCCATTTTGAATTCAAGATGGCCGCATGAATTTTCAAAATGGCATGTCAAATATGCCATTTTTAGCCATATTTCAGTTCTGTAGCAGTTTGATTTAAGTTCAGGTGTCTATATCTATGTTTTCATACCCAGGAACTTTCAATGATCTAAGTGGTTTTCCTGCAAAAAACAGACCAAAATATTTTACGCACCCTGGTGGCCGCCATATTGAATTCCAAAATGGCCGCCAAAATAATGGGTTTTTTTTAAATTCTTAATTGATTTTCTGCATGCCAATGAAATAAGCCTACTTTTTGTGTCTATACCTATTTTTGATACCAAGCAACCCTTTGGTGGTCTTATAAATTTCTCAAATGGCCATCACGATTTTAAGATGGCTGCCATAATTTGCCAATTCGGTGAAGTCAAAACCGTCAACTGGTCGCAAAAGCCCTAAATCTCACGTATCACGGATTATGTTAGAGGTGCCACTACCTACGGGAAAAGACCTTTTCGGAGGTTAATGGGCTTCCCTCCAAGCTCAAAAACAACGAGCGGATAAAGTGCACATAGTAACTAAGGGACGGGCCCTTAAGCGCTCAGGGGAAGCAGGGAAGGAAAGGAAGCGACACCCCCCCCCCCCCCCCATCCACGATGGGCGCTCAAACCAACCGATAACACATACCAGGGCTATACAAGGCCCCTCAGAAACAGGAGATGGCAACCGGGCGGTAACATAGGCGGGAAGCTCAGCTGGTAAAGACGGAGGTGTAAGGGCAAAGACAAAGGTAGGGGTCAATCCAAGGGTTGTAGTGGTCAAGGCGGCCAAGACGGTGTGACAGGGATAATAATCCTCCGGCTCACAGTCTGGGAACAATGGTGAACAATGGGGCAATCGATTAAGTGATCTTTACCAAAATTAGTTCAAGGCTGTATTCCGTTGTCGTCTATGGACCCCGGACGATGATACCGCCGGCTTTGACTACTCCGTTGTGTCTATGGGACCCCGGACTATGATAACCTGCCGGACTTTGATTACTTCACACCGGTCGCTATGACTACACAGGACAAACCCTCTTGCCCACTTGTGGGTGGGCGGTCATCTTAAGGAATTTGCAGGGGCATGGCACGGAAGTGACCGCGGATCTTTGGATTCTGCCAACGTGGGTAGCCCGCAAAGGTACTGTATCAAGAGTTCACAGCCTGTCTACCCCCATTCCGAGGGGTTAGGTTTATCATAACTTAAGGCTAGGACACACCATGTGGGACAAGTCCGGCGGGAAAATACCGCTAGCTTTGTTCGCCTAAAGTGCCGTGATATGCCTCTAGAGGTGACAATTCGGAGGGCTTCTACCAACCTTTTTTTAAATACAAAAATATCGGGCAGTGGTGCCTGAAGCTTAAACAGGTTGATCTGAACCCGCATGCACTTTACCCATATGGAGACCCTGGATACAGTACTTCGGATGGTCTCCATGCACCTTGCCATCAAAATGCACTCGAGCGTGGGCATCGTTCTCCCACTGGAGCATGCGTCACTATAACAGAGTAGTATATGGTCCATGCGACAACATGACGGTAATGACATCAACAAGGAGGGAGGAAAAAGCCCCCCAGTATCTGCAAGGAGACTCTTAGAGTTGTGCAGGAAACGGAAATGCTCTGATAGCGTCCCAGGTAATGGGTGGGGGAAATCTAGTGGCCCGCCCTTTCCCGGAAGGGCACAGAGTACCAGGCGTCAACGAAGAAGATAAAGGCGTCGTCAGTGGAATGGCACCCTCCTTCCAGACAGTTTGCTGGTCATTTTGGAGAGGCTACAGGTCGCCATTTTGGACCTATTGCCTCCGCCGTGAATCCTAATAATAATAATAAATTTGAATATTTTAACCCGCCGAACATATCCACTAAAACGTGCTCAAGGCGCTGAGCGGCAGCCATGAAGGCGCTCACCACAGAGAAAACCATGATACCGGAACATATTTATGCCAAGAAGCTCGATTTAGAAGCAGTAGGAAACCGGAGGACAGGAGAAAACCTGCGGGAACGAGTATGGATCGAGAAACCAACTTCACATAAAGCCACAGAGAAAGAGCCCCTGCGGGAATCGAGCCCGATGCCTCATTGTGAAAGGCGAGGGAAGGATACGGCACGCCAACCCGTTCCCCCCACCCGAAGCACAGCTTCCGACGTACTGTGGAGTCAGGATCCCCCCGTTGCGATGATACCAAGAGTCTTCGGGAAAAGGTTTGTCAGTCCGACAACTGAACTAGTTTGCTGGGAAGGTCCATGCGGCTCATCTGTGGTTCCCACGGCTTCTTGAGCTTGTAGTCAGGTACCATGTCTTTCTCCCTCAGGACGGGATGTGGTAAGCGGTCCGCCAGTCGACCGTTCGGACCCCAGGGTATACATCCGCGCTCTCAACCTGACTGGCTGACGCATTTCTGCCAATTATACATTCTGACGAGACTTTCTGAACAGACTTGTGCGCTCCTTGCTCATGCAGGGCGGAGAATCTTACTACTAGTATTCTCGACTCCGCCAGTTCTATAGATGGTGCGCCATTCGAGAGATCGATCAGCTGTCTGCGTCTGTAGGGCACATTGGGAATTTCCTCAAAAGAAATTTTGCACGAGGGTTTTGGTGCCAAAGAGTCGGGTGTGATCCACCGTGAGGGGCACTCCATCGGGTTTCGAGCCGACTCAGTTGTCTCTAATAGTTCGATTCTCACGAATTGTGATTAGCACGTTTTCGACACTTCAACCCAGGTTTGTTCACTCGTTCCGGAGTGAGATCTGCCGCAAGTGCTCCAGGTCTTAGCGTCCTAGGAATTTGATCCAGGAATTTGAGCCACTAGAGAGTGTCAGTCTCTTTGATCTTCCTAGGAAGACGGCGTTTTTGTGGCAGTCGCCTAGCGGGCGACGGGGTTCCAAAAAACATGCCGTTGTTATTGGTACGAAAGTATGCGTGTTGCATCCTCACACGGGCGGTTTTCCTACAAAGAACCAGACCTTTCCTGTTACGCCACACCAGTGTTTCTCCAGGCCAGCGTTAGCCGCGGGCTGGGGTCAGAGAAACCTTGGTTCCCACACTCAAGTGGTATAAACATACTGAAAGGCTTTGGAAGACAAAACAGGTTTTCATCTCTATCCCTCTCCCTTAAAATCTTAATGCCAATTTGCCACTTTCAATAAATCACGAGCGGAACGTATGTTGCTTAGAGGGAAAGCGATCTAGATCTAAAACACAAATACCGCGACCCTTTTTTTGCGTGATCGTCAGTTTGTTAGTCATTTTTCCTCTAGCGGACATAAGGGATTAGTCAAGCAGGTGGAAGAGGAGCTAATGATACTGCAGCCACTGTGTGCCGGTAAGAAGTGGGCACAATAAGAACTGGAGGAAGTCTCTCAGGAGAGACGGGGACAATACTCTAGAGCCTACCTTCCCTTTCCCTCTTCCACCGCCTGAGACTTACCAGTGGGATACTGTGCAAAATAAGGTTGCGGAGGGTAGCTACCCAGGAGGGGGGGGGGGGGCACTCCATATGAAATGAACATGGGGTGAGACTCGTGCTTCCAAACCCAGGGGCATCGGTGACCCACTCAAAATAGGAGTCTTTGGGTGATGGAGAGCCAAAATTGCACAAAATTGGAGTTTCCGAATGACAAATTTAAACATTTTCCAAAAATGGGGTTTTTGGGTGAGATTTGTGCAAAATTTTTCTAACAAAATAGAAGTCTTTGGAGTGAAAAATTTCAACATTTCACCCAAATTAGGGGTCTAGTGATGATATTGTTAAAAATTTTCACAAAAATATGGGGGTTTGGGGTGAAAATTTAAAAGTGGGTCTTTGGTGACATGAAGGGAGTTCTTAACAGGCCTTACGTACGATACTTCCAACGATGGGAGGTTCCCCCGCGGTAGCTATCGAGGACCTCGGTATATTTCCCTATCAGAAGGAAAGGGATACGCTAGGATCAACACGTACCCCCTGTGTGACCTTAAGACACACTCACAACAATGTTTATCCACCTGCAAGGTATCGGGAAAGATTGTATCTTTACCATTTGGAGAAACAATTGGGTTAAGGACGATTCACCGTGTTGATCACCGCGTGTTGGCGGTTAATCATCCCGAAATTTAGTGCGCGCTGCCAGTGGACTATTTCACGGTAGCGTCCGTTTTTATAGTTCTTGCTCGGGCCAAAAGGAGACATAACTGCTAGAAATCTGTTATTTTAATCAATTTTTTCGATAAAAATCTTTCCGCCATCTTGAAATCCAAATGTGGTAGCCACCTGAAAAAACAACTTATTGATCATTGAAAGTTCCTGGGTATGAAAAAATAGATATAGACACCTGAACTTTAATCAGAACCGCAACAGAAGGAAAATATGGCTAAAATGGCAAAAAAATTTGATAGCCATTTTGGAAATTTCATGCGGCCATCTTTGAAATTCCAATATGTAAATCCCAAATTAAAATTATGAGATCACCAAGGGTTCCTTTGTATCAAAAAAAACATATGTTAGACACCTCAAATTTGTTTTTAGTTGCTGTAGAATTAAAGATATGTCCAAAAATTTGTGATTGTGGGGCCATTTTGGAATTCAAATGGCGGCCACCAGGGGGCGTAATATTTTTGGGGTCTATTTTTTTTCGAAACCCCTGATGCTATAGAGGGTTTTTTTTCATGTACAAAGTTCATGCTTTCTTCAAAATGAACGATTTCTCATGCTTAACAGCTCACAAAAGTGCTCTGATGACGGGACGTTCCATGCTAAAGGGCGTTGTTTATGCCCCCCTTAATTTACTCATTTACTCTAAAAGTAATAGCATATGCTTTGCTTTTGCCTTTTGCTTTTGCTGTGGACAAAGTTAGTTAATAAGGGGCGTAACCAGACCCGAGCCTCGGGGAGGGGGGGGGGCCAGGACTCAAGAAGTGGTCCCGATTTTTCGCGGCGCAAATTTTCCCGCCTCGATGCGCTCGCCGGGTAGACCATTATTTTTTCAGGAGGTTCAGAATTTGAAGAGCGGGGGGGGGGGGGGCAGAGCAACGGGGCAACATTCCCCTTCCCTCCTCATTCTTATTCCATCTTGTCTCTTTTCTCTTGTTTCCCTCTTCTTTTTTCCCATTTTTGAGACTCCCTTTACCCGATTTTTTTGTTTTGGTCCGGCCCCACTGGTTACGCCACTGTTTATAAGAGGATGATCGGTTCAGTGTAGGCACATGTTTTGTGATAAAATTCCTTAAAAAGGAAAGGGCGAGTCAAGGGGAAATAGCAATGTAAAAGTATGGGAAGGGATTAGTAAGATGACATTTTGTGGGAGTTTTTGCAAGTTGGCAACACTAGCCGAGGTATTTACATGACAGTAAATAATTTAACACAGAGTGAATAGGAGGGTTCATATCCCTCTATTACATTTAGCGATTTTTTAAAGGAAAAAATGCGACCAATTCCAAATACAATAATACACTTATTCGGGACAACAATCAACGCTATCCTTATCCACCACAAGGTTGACCACACTGCAGACTCACCAGCGGAACTAAAAAGAAGCAATTCCAGATATTTTGCGTGCCGACGGACCGTAAAGTATGTTATAGGATTCGGAACAGTACCAAACGTGATTCAACTAAAAGAACTTACCCAAAAAAAAAACAAAACGTTTGGTTTTTTGACAAAATGAAATTATTTGGTTAAAGAAAAACTTGAAAAAAAAAAGTAGTTTTAAAAAAAAAAAAAAAAAAAAAGGCCCTTTGTTCCCCAACCTTTTCAAGGGGGGGGCAACATGTCACCCCAATGACTTTCCATATTCATTTTCTTAAATTTTACCTCTGGCCCACAAAGACTCAAATTTGTCAAAATTTTAAACTGTTCACCCACGCCATTGCACTATTTCAATTCATATACAAACTTAGACATGTTACTTCATGATCATATTAACAGATCATTTCCACGTATTTACTCTTAAATATCACATTCTATTAAAAAGTGTGCAACCATAGGTAAAAAAGGTCAAAAACGGGGAAATGCACTAGTACTACTAACATTAGATCTGTCGCCGATATGCGTTTTGAAGCCCATTGACCTATGGACCGTGTTTGACATGAGGTAGAAAACACTAGCCTGACGGTTTATTACAACGCTTTAAGGGTCACAAATATTAAAATCAAAAGTCATCTAAGGTCATTTGAGATAAAAAATGCCGGTAACCGCAAAACTTAAATTAAAAGTGACCGATCCAATCAACTAGCCATTCATGTTTCCTAAAAAAAGTATAAGAGCCTCATTATTAAAGGTTGCTGATCCAATTAAAATCCTACCACTAATTTCCTCGAGGCCTACTTATATACATAAAATCAATTTAAATAAATCCAACCTTTGATAGTGAAAGATTGAAAACGTTTTTATTCATTACATCAAAATAAAAAAAACATTCTTAAAGGGCATTTCGTGATCCACAGCATGTCCCCTTGATTACCTAAAAAGAAAATTAATAATATTTTAAAGAAAATAATTTATATCATCTTAAACCGTTGACTCAAGCATACAAAAATAAAGCAATCATCTTACTAATACCTTCACATACCAATTAATGGATATTTCCTCTTGACCGCTCTTTCCTTTTTAAATGAATTTTTATATATTGATATCGCCCACGACTTGCTGCAGGTGGTGCCAAACGTTTAAGCATCCGTTCATTAAATGCACTTCATGGCTCAAAGCATTACAAAATAAAGCAATATATCATCTTACTAATACCTTTCAATACCAATTAATGGATATTTCCTCTTTACCCGCCCTTTCCTTATTATTTATAAATTATTATTTATTTATTTATTTCTTATTTATTATTATTATTCGCCAGACTTCCTACATGTGGTGCCCAACGTTTAAGCATCCGTTCATCAATGCACTCATAACGATTTAAAGACCCTGTTAACCAGCAAATCAATGTAAATTTTCTCAGGAACCTTCGCTGATATTGCCCTGTATTTCTACTCTTTGAACACTAAATCTTTTGTAAATGTACGTTCAGTTTCGTTGGGCCTAAATCTGATTGGTACATCTCAATATGACGTAAAATTGCACAACGTTTCATAAACTATTACACATGTAGATTTTAGAGGAAAATCGGCCGAATATTTTCTGCCAACACTGCTATTTGAAAAGTTAGGTCAACCCAAGCGAATAGAGCGCCAAAAAAACAAATTTGTTTCGTTTCAGTGGCGTAGCTAGAGGAGGACGGGGGGGCGTGACCTCAGGGGGACGCTGAAATGACATTGGGGAAAAATAAATTGACACAAAGGGGGAATTAACATGCTGCCTCACCCACCCAATTATACTCCCGGGTGGAGAGAGGCAAGCGATGTAAAGGAGGATCTGTGCAGAGGGTTCGAACCCACACCCTGGTCCCATATGTGCCCCCTGTGACAAAAAGACACTATTTATAGAAAATAGGTATGCAGAAATACTTGTCTCCTCGAAATCCATTTGTTTTTTTTATTTTGTGTTAGTTCTTGTTTGTGTGAATTGGTGTCATCAAATTCTCGAAAGTCCTGGGCTCACTCCCTTATCCATATACAAGAGTGGAGTTGTGAATAAAAACGAACACGGCTACTGTCATATAACCTACAGTGATGAAATTTATCCTTGAGTAGATATTTTGCAAACATGCCTATATCAGTAGTCAAAACTTGATGTCCGGAACTGACAGATAAATGGAGAAGAATTGCGAATTCAAAGATAGTGACAGGTTAGATTCAGACTGACCTATTGTATTATCTGTAAGTTTTTATTTTGGGGTCGGGTAGTGACCTACGTTTTTGTATTGCGAATAATGAAAAATGGAGGCTAGTTTATTACTTAGGATACGGGAGAAAGTATTCAGGAAAAAAGTTAACGTTTTCAGTGGCGGTGCCAGGGGGCATGGGGCATTTCAGCCAACCCCACCCTCAAATTTTTTCTCCCCCCCCCGTTTGCCCCCCCCCCCCCCAACCGAAAGAAAAAAAATACGGAATGTTTGGCAAAAATCAGCGATTGTGGCCAAAACAATGTCCGTGTGAACTGTTCCACGAAACCCGGACAAAGTCGGAAATTTTGCATTTAAGATATGTAAGACTTTAAATGTGTCTAAACAGCTTTAAAATGATGTATCAATGTTAAACATCGCACTTCTTTTTGAACATCAAAAAATCGATTTGCTTAGGATATTCTTGTTTTCTCTTGAGTTTCTCTAGTCATTGAGCTCTTTTCCTTAAGTTGATTCGGCGCTTTGTCCGGGTTTTTGGGAGCAGGTCACAAAGAAGCGGCGATTGGGACAAAATGGTTTAAAATTCAATTTTTAAAAAAAAAAAAAAAAAAAAAATTTCACTTTTTTCCCAAAAATACTTTGCCCCCGTCCCCGAAACGGAGGCTGTACGTATTATGTGGCAAGAATAAAAAAAATAGTTTATTAAAAAACATCGCGGAAACCTTATCCAAATGGAATAGACCGTATTCAATAGCCAGCCAGTTGGTGGACAAGATAGAGCATTCCAGTACTGACAATACATTCACCTTGTCATGATCCCTATGCAATCGCTAAAAATGGGTCGATTGACAGCTGAATGTATTGTAGTCCTGGAATGTATGCTCTTGTCCACCCGCATGTCCGGTGGCGACGTATACGGTCTATAAGTGGGATCAGGTAAACTTACATGACTGACGCTACTAAAATAACCAAATTGCACCGACCTCTTTTCTTGACGTACAATAGACGTATATTAAAATTAGATAATATACAGAGACAGCAGGAAAATTTGAGCAGAGAGAGGTGAAGCACGTATAAGGAGAGGGGGAGGAGAGAGAGGGGGGGGGAGAGAGACGACCTCTTCTACCTACCCACTGACAGGAGGGATAACCGAACAGCCATTCCTTTGCTATTGCCGAGGCCATGCCCAAAACGGAGTAGCTACCAGTGTCATTAACCAGTCACTCACACATATGGAGAGTACGAACATATTGGGATTAGTCCGTAGCGAAGCATCCCAAGCAAAAAGACCAAGCACAAAAGAGTTGCCTATGAGAGAGACGGAAATGATAAGGACCAAATGCAACGATGAGACCAATATGCTAGCCGTGGTCCACGGGACATCAATCAAAACAGCAGGAATCCCGTCGTTCATTCATCTCCATACTGGATTTCTAAATAAAAGGCGTCAAATTATATGATCATAGGTTCATGACCAGATTCAAAATGGAGAGTTCATCTGGTGGTCAAACATGGATTCCCAAAAAAGTTCACAAATTAAAGAGCCATCAACGCTTAACTACATCTAACAAAATTGTACGTGGATTGAGCGCGAGAGTGGACTCATTAAATTAGCATGAAATGGACCTTTAAAACTTCGAAGGCCTTGATCACGTGAAATAATGACGGTAGCTTGGACGCAAATTCTTAAGGTAGTTTCAAAGTGTCCACGACAGGGTCGGAAACACCAGCTTATGTCAGACTCGTTCTTTTCGCGTGCTTATAGAATTCTAAGCGTGAGTTCCATTCCAGTCAAAAGCACCAGTGTCGTTTCCAGCATTTTATATGAAGCATAATATTAAAGCAGATTTAGTGAAGACGAAATCCCTCAGTCACATATAATTGGTCCATAAACCTAAAACTGTACTATTGAGAACCAGGAATTATTTTCAACGCGTGGCGTTGGTCTGGATGAGCTGGTTCACAGGCGCCATCACTCAATCGTTGTCTACAAATTACCAAGCATTAAAATAGGTAGCCAGTAGCAGTGGCACATATCTTTGCAAGTAGGTGTTTTCTAGATCTCATATTTGTCCAGGAAGGCTAATTTGGCCAAGCAGGCACTCAGACCTTGCTGTACAAACGATTAAGGACACTTCGCATACATAAACCTCCTTGCTAAAGAAACATACACAACCATTATTGTTCACTGGCATGACTATCATAGTGGAGCATGCAGAATCAATCTTTCAAGGTAGTGCTATTTGCCGTAGTTACTCGATATGCAGCAACACAGCCGCACTCCTACTGACAGGAGACAACGTTTACTCAACTATGTCAGGAGCGAACGGAGAAGCGTAGTGCACGGATGTTAGCATTTTATTTAGGACATATTGCAAATGTTTTGTACTAAGCCTGCAAAACATTACATAAAGACGTTTTCATAATTGAAGGGGTGATCGTAATCGGGGGGGGTACCCTTTATTAAGAACACCCACTACTCAGAAGACCCCTTATTCAAAAACCCGTTTCCTTACTCTCAGAAGTTCCGCTATTCAAATCTGAATGAGTGGGATGGATCTTCCTATAAAAATGACTCTTATCCAGAGGACCCGCTACTCAGAAAAACCGTTACTGTTACTCATAAGGCCCGTTATTCAGAATATTTTTCTGGCTAGCGGACCTTCTGATTAACGAATCGCTTTTTTGCGAAGGACAAAAACACCCTCTGCTTCGAAAACCCTTACTTCTCTCAGAATACCCCTAATCAGAAAACCCACTAAACCCACATGTAACGGGCTTTCTGAATACGAGTCTTTTTTTAATTTCTTATTAAAAGGACCCACTATTCAGAATTTTCGGAGTATCAGGGCTTTCTGAGTAACGGGTGTTCTGAGTAGCGGGTCCTTGTGTTGCCATTTTATTTTAAAAAGGCCAAAGTCATAATTTTCTGGGTAACAGACGTAAAAGCAGCATTGCTTTAAAATAACACCAGCTTTCTTAGTTTTGTTTTCTTCTTTGTTTTTAGTTTTCCTTTTGTTTTGGATCGTTTTTATATTTTGCGATGTTTAAAAAGGTCCAATATTTCATTTTGCGAGTTATTTTCGTCGCTTCCTCCCTGCCTCTTTCACATTTCCTCATTACAATGTTTTCTCTTATTTCACATGCGATATAAAAAATGATCCCCCCCCCCCCCCTGGCCTTAAGCACGGGCAAACCATGCAACCCCCCCCCCCCCCCACATAGTTTAAAAATATGTATTTCCCTTGAATAAATTTTTAGTTAAACTCGGGATTTCTATTAAAAAAAAAACGGTTTATCAACGAGGGGTGTGGGGGTTATCTATAAAAAAAAAAACAAAAAACTTATTTTGTATCGATAGAAAAAACCGCCTTTTTCTAAAAAATAATTAGAGTTTATTAGGAGAAAAACAGTAGTTTATGTCTATGAAAGACAGCCAGTAAAACCGTGGTTATCTAGAAAAACCTATGTTTATCTAAACAAAACTTAGTTGAATAAAGAGAGGAAAACTATGTTTGCCGCCCCAAACAAAAGAAAAACAACAAGCCCAGAAATGCGTGTGCAGGCATCGGCCAAACATGGTGCTTTATTTACTTACCCCCATAAAAAACATGCATGAATTGGAATAGGATCCCTTATTAACATACCATTACAAAACCTCACTATTATGCACAATAGCTGTCCCAGACAGGCTGATCTGTGGAAGCTGCAATTAACGCGCCCGAGTGAGGCTACACTTTTAGAAGAGCCCCTTCCCAGACAGGCCCCATCTGTTGAGGAAGAGATAATAAAATATCCACAACACTAAACCCTACTATTAAGCACGATCACTCACCCAGACAGGCTGATCTGTGGAAGCGCAAAGAGTACAAATTGAAAACAAGCAAAATCTCTTGTATTCAATTATGAAAATTTCACTTTTTCATAGACCCCAATTTAAACTTTAAAACAGTATAATTTGTAGAATCCAATATCAGTTCAGATCCTATATTAAGGAGAAACTTTGTAATACTGAATGTAATAGATTATATGGTTTACGCAGATTGTTAAGCAATCCCAAAAATCACTGAAGTGAATTAACTAGAGGGTCACGTGTGAATTAATTTAGATAAGACATTGGCAATACAAACAAATTTAAATATAAGTTTTAGAAAAAATGGAAGGACCAAGCAATAATTTCGCTAACCACGCAACCCAAACATGAGCAAGCATACAATTTGAAATTGGGATGGAAGGTGGGAACAAAATTTACATCCAACCATCCACCATGTCAGATTGCGCACTGTAACCGACTTGTCAAACCACAACAATTGATGCGAGTCCGATCACATTCATTTCATTTGAATACAATTAATACACAAAGAACACGCAACGATTGGATAAGAAAGAAAGCGGTGCCCCACGCTGACAGTAAACAACTCAGAAGCTACCAATGGACGGACCATTTCTTTCTGCAGGTGGCAAACTGGTTTTCTTCATATAAAATTCATAAAACTTTATTGCCCCAAACAGAAAGAAAAAACACCAGCAGAAAATGCAGAGACGTGTCAGCAATCGGCCACATTGTGGGTTTATTTACTGACTACCCATAGAAAACCTGCATTAATTGAATAGGATCCCTTATTATAACATACACATTTACAACACCGCACATTTAATGCACAATTTAGGCTGTCCCAGACAGGCTGACTGTGGAACGCTGGATAATTACCCGCCCGAGTGAGGTACACTTTTAGCCCCTCCCCCCAAGACAGGCCCCATCTGTTTAAATAAGGAGGAAGAGATAATAAAATTATACACAACACTACATAAACCTACTATTAAGCACGATCAAGCTCACCCAGACCGGCTGATCTGTGAAGCTGCAAAGAGTACAAATTGAAAACTTAGCAAAACTCTTGTAAATTTCAATATGATGAAAATTTCATTTCAGCTTTTTCATAGACCCCCATTTAAACTTTAACAGTATAATTTGTAGACTCCATTAATCAGTTCAGATACCTATATTAAGAGAAACTTTGAATATAAATGTATAGATCTAATTGTTTACAGCAGAGCAAGATTGTTGAGAAAATACCAAAAATCACTGAAGTGAATTAACTAGAGGGTACGTGTGAATTAATTTAGATAAGACATTTGCATCCAAACAAAGTTTAAATTATAAGTTTTAGAAAAAATTTAAGGACTCATCATAATTTCGCCAACCAAGTTGAAGTCAGCAATGCAAAACTTGCCTAAAGCCCCCACCCCACACTTAAAACTGAGAAACCTAATGATCAGAGGATTAATGAAAATTCATTAGGATTAGCATTGAAAATACAGGGCCTCTAAGTCAAATGATCACGAAAGAGCTCTCAGCCCAACGAGGAAAGATGCAAGCCAATCATCCCTGAACAGTCCCTATCGCCCGAATGAAAAATATGAGAATTTTTATAAGGCAAGCATTACCAATCACGCGGCAGACGCTGTGTGCTTTCTTGTTCAAATTGATGGTGCACTTCTTACCTGCATTTGGACTCCATTCTCCATCATAAATTTAGACGTGGGGAGGAAATCATACCATATGATCCTTGTGTTGGTGGGAAGCAAAGTCTCCTAATATCTTTAAAGATTTCTTCAATCCGCCTTACGAACATCAAGAAGTTCGTGGATTCTAAAAATTCACAAGTCCCTAACTGAAGAATGACGTGGTAGATCACTCTTCTTCCTTGAATAATAGTCTATTTTCAACCTATTTTTTCAAAACCAAGAAAACCCACAAAGCCACTTTTCTCCGGGTACACACCCATGCCAGAGAACCGTCGCCACCGCCACTCAGCTGTGTTTGATTGCCTAGCTCTAATGACTATCTGTCACAATGTATCCTTGCTTGTCCGGACCTTGCAAATATAATAGAGGCAAAAGCAAGGAAACCAGAACCAACAAAATTTGTCCTAAATGACTACTGTAACAAATAAAAAGTCGCCAAAATCTAAACTGATTTCATGACTGTTAATAGTAAATTACCAATTTTAGAAATTTTAAAAATGGTTTATCAAAATACTGAGAAATTAAGGAGACCCATTTAAGCATAACCTAAAGAAGAAAAATCATCTCATACAGATAGAGACCTGGTAAAGAGGATTTCCCTTCAGAAAACATAAAATGACCATAGTAAGCTTAATTTTGCGAGCACTAGCAGGAGACGAAAAAACAAAATGCATTTGAAATAAACTATTGGAATGAAGGAAGGCAATTAGCAACGGCAACATAACTGCCAAACAACGTTCAAGCAGAAACCAGTAAAGCAATGTAAGGCCACATGAATCACACAAGGCTAAAGGGTTAAATTTAAACAAAAGATGGACAAAAATTCTGGTCCTGATTAGAGTTGAAAGGCGAGTACTTCCCACCTCCCCATACTTTTTTATCTTGTCAATCAGTCATTCCACATAATGCGGCTGACGTGGCTGCGCCAATGCGGAAACTATGGGGAGAAAAATCACTAGGTTTAAGTCCTAAGGCCCTGATACCCCGTTTCAAGTCAAAACCAAACTGAAAGCATGTTAGGGGATCACACCTAAAAATGCACAAAAAGGTCTCCCATGTGCGGGCTATCCCTAAAAACTCTGTCATAGCACGGAAGGGACAACACAGAGTTTGGTAAGCTAGCTAATGAAGAGTGAAACTGCCTCCCAGATTGAATCTGTTTTTGATTTTCTTATCTTGATGGACCAAATAATAGATTTTGATTGACAACGAAACATCAGAAATAGAAATAACACGGGAGGTGTCACCAAATCTGCTAGTGCAAGCAAAACTCCCCCTACTCTTAAAAAACCAACAAAGCTAAAAGAAAGGAAGCTTTAAATAGGGCCACTTCAAATAACTGGACCGACAAATATGAGGGCCAAATTGACAAAAGAACGCTGTAATAAGGGGAATTAACTGACGCCTATGGTCTGTTTAAGAAAAAATCGTTGCCAGCCTTCTTTCACTTCTTTATGATGAAGCACTGTGTGGGGATCAAACCACACATTGATTTTGTGAACGAAGTGCAATAGCTGAAATGTGAGATCGAATAGATGAGGCAGCCCAACCCTCAATGGACAAAAAGAGATATAAGCAATCAAGTCACGTGTAACAACGGTCCAAAGCTGCCCTCCCAAATCCACTTTACTCCCTAAAATTAATGAAATTCATCAGAGGCAGCGATGGTAAGAATCCCAAGTGGCTCTGAGCTAAAGAAGCATTCAAAAGGCGCTGAGCTTGTAACTCTAAAGTTTCCAAAGGCAGTCCGTAACTGGGTGCCAGTTGGAAGAGTGCTGACGACTGCGCTACTGCCTCGAAACGACCTCTCTGAACGAGAAGTGCGTCAGCATGTATTACACTTTTCCTGACATGTCTTAGCACAAATGCGACGTTGTATTTCAAAACATTGTAAAACCACAAATCTTAAAGTGCATGAATTTTGGGGAACTCGTTGAAGTTTGTCTAATTTACTATGGTCACAACGCTTTCATTGTCGTCAACGCAAAACACTACGTTTACCACGCACAAATCCCTCCCCAATAAACAACAGCGACTAAATTGGGAAAAATTCCTTCCAGAAATTGAGATAATTGTGTACTGAAGGTTGGCCAGCTGCCCCCTGAATACCACCTCCCTTGGAAAAGCCCCCAAACCAATATCACCACTAGCATCATTAAAATGTTGCAAATCCTCCCCCCCCCCCCCCCGTACCAAACTGGTGTGGATTATAAAAATGCCTTAAATTCTTGCAAGAAAACCAACCACATGCGCAAATCATTCTTGACACCCCCCCTGTGAAACTCTTATCTTATCCAAGCACTCTTGACAGACAGAGTCAAATCAATCATCTACGTAAAAATGCCGGCCTGGTGAGATCGCTTGTCATCCAAACGACAACGGAACGAACCAATCAAAGATTGTAAATTCCTAAGTGTTGTTTTGTTGCATTTTTAAAGCAGCCTGGACCTTGCATTATTACATACAACAATTTTTTCACTGGAATAGAAATTGACCTTTGGCACAAATCGATCTCAGGCCCAAATACTTGCTTTACGTGGCTGTCCTACCGTTTTATTAGTTGCCAAATTTACCCTAACCGTAATTGACACATAGATTTTGAAACTGTACGAGCATACCGCTACAAGAAATTTGCTAGTCCCTGACAGCTAGCTGCACAAGAAAAAATCATCAGCGTAGTGTTGGACCCTATCAGTAACCATCTCAGTTTTTAGCAACCCATCTAAAAAGGTAGACAAAGGGTTTCAAAAAGAGCGGTAGAGCAAGAAGCACCCATAGGAGGGCCTTATCAACATCAAATAGGGCATTAACTCATCATCCCTAGCAAATGAACATCCGTGGAGGACTGGGAAGGATCTAAAGCAGACTCGATGTCTGTTTTAGCCATGAAAAGCACCCCTACCCACGCCAACCACTAATTTGACCTGCAACGTCAAAATGGAATACTGAACAGACAATAATCTTTGCAATGCATCATTTTATCGACTCACCCTCAGGAAAGGATAAATGCTGGATAAGCCGAAATTTACCTGGCTCAGGTTTTGGTACTAACCCAATAGAGAAACAATTAAAATTTGAAAAAGAGGGAAAAGGCCTTTGTTGAAGGGGCCGGCAATCCTCCCCTCAATTGAATTTCTTGTTAAGCTTTTCATCAGGCCAGCAATTGGGTGTTCAAAATTGACTTTAAATTCGGAGCATCCCTTTGAACCCGAACCACCAGAAAACCCTAATCTGAAGCCATAAAAACCCTCTCTAAGTACTTGAGCAGAATCTTCTATTCGGATAAGCAACTAAAGTGGAATAATCTGACTAATTTAATGGAGATGGGTATTTAACACCAAGTACAGATGGACTGCCCGCAGATTCACATGAAGTAGGCAAATCATACTCAAGGTTTCCCATTTCTTTGCAGCTGCTGCACACTGCTGTTCCCTTCATCATTGCTTTTGAAGCAAGCGAGCTTGAACTTGCACTGAGTGCGGTAGCAACCGCTTCTGTTGAAGTCAAAGCAGATTTTGTCTGAAGAGTTGTTTGAAGATGCACGGTTGGCAGTGAAACCTGACTGGTTGGTACTAACTTGTCTGGTACTGAACGCACTTGCACGTTGAAATGGCGCACGAAACCCCCCTGCTGTGATCTAGGTTGCACCACCCCCTATGAACTGGAGATGGCAACATAAAGGGCCCCTATTCCCCATCAATCACGGCCCATGACCTTTGAGGTTGGGATTGCTGACGAAGTCTAAATTGAATGTCATATAAGACCTCCATCCCCAACCACCAAATCGTGGCAGCTGCTGTTTTAACTATCTTAGCATATTTCAAAAGCTCCGAACTCTGTTAGAACTTCCAAAAAATAGAGGCAAAAACTAAAAATGGCATTAGTCCATGCATGGTTGATGTGCTTGACCGTTTCGCCTTATCTTGTCCAAACAATGTGACCCTTTATTACTGCTAAAGCCGTATTTTTTTTTTCTGCTATTATCATTTGGAATCAATCTTTTCAAGTTTCAAGTAACAACAAACTCTACAAATCCCCATTGATTATTTTGGTTCTAATTTATATGGTAAATCTTCACACCCCAGAGGCTACAATCCGATACTAAAGAATCGGGAGAGTTTTATGTCGGCCCAAAAATAACCCATCCATATATCCGGGTTAGAAATCGATGAGGTGATAATACGGGAACAATTACATGTGCATTGAGCCGAAGTTGACGATTTTGATTTCATGAAATTGGTAAATTTGAAACTGTGGGATTGAGAGTTGGGAATAACACAAGTACCGTTACCCCTTGAATTGATGCAAAAGTTGGTCGATTTGTTGTAATGGCAACGAGAACTTATTGTAATTCTGCTCACCGAATTAGCTGACCACTAAGTATGGCAAATCTGCATCCATCCTTACAATACCGCCAGCACCTGATGACTACACGGCTGATGAGAGCGAACGTCACGCCAGTAGCCGTCCGAACATTTCCCTACTAGAAACCTGACCCTGAACTTGACCAAGCACGCCGCTAGTCCCCGCACCGTCGATAATTGCACTCTGATTAGCTTGTTGAAAACGAGACCTGCTCCCGCAGCTAGAGAACTGTCGGCAACATTTACATCAACCAGATGTCCGTCACTACCTTCTTGTTGATGTACGCCGCCAATTCCCCACGCTACGGATGTCACAGGTCAGCAAATTGAAGCGACATTTTTGACTGGCATTTTGATTCATAATAATGTGTATTCCCCGCCGCGGCCAGTTGACCGTCCAGACTGAACACCACACCGCTTCGAAACTTGATGAGTGTCGATCCGCTGTTGTTGGAATAGTAACACTCCTTGTACCTGTTGCGCGACGACGCTGACGACCACGACCATTATTTTCCGAATTACGAGTTGTATTGTAGATGCCTGACTAATTAACATCACCAGCTGTTGTAATCCCTCAAGCCTTTCGCTTGCGCTCTGGTTTTGCCTTGTAGTTGCGGTAACCGCCTCCGTCGATGATTTACGTTACTTTTCCTCGTTTTTGGCGTGGCAATGATGAAGAAACAGTAATTATTAATTTGTTAGCACAAAAATTTACAATCCAACAACCACCATGTCAGATTGCGTACTGTACCGAATTGTCAACCACAACATTGATGCGAGTCCGATCACATTCATTTCATTGAATACAATTATAAACAAGAACGTCGCAACGATTGATAAGAAAAAGAAGCGGTGCCACGCGACAGTAAACAACTCAGAAGCTACCAATGGACTCGACATTTCTTTCTGCATGGGGCAAACTGGTTTATTCATAATAATAAAATTCATAAAACTTATTATCGAGAGGAAAAATATGTTTTAATCTAGGAGGAAAACTATTTTATCTAGAAAAAACCGTGCTCTACTAATAAATTTTTCTATATCGAGAACACACTGGAGAAAAAAACAAAACCGTGTTTATCTAGATAAACTTAAAATTTTAGATGCGTTTTTCTAGAAAAATTTATTTTTTGTTCTCTTGATAAAATTCTAATCTGAAAAAAAAAACAGTTTTCAAGATAGAAAACTGTTTATCTAGAAAAACTTAGTTTAAAGAGAAAAAACATGTGTTATTTTAGCAAAAATTGGTATCTAGAAAAGAAGACTTAGTTTATCTAGACAAAACTTAGTTTATCAAAGAGGAGGTACTATTATTATATTTGAGAAGAAAAAACTGTTATTTAGAAAAAGTTATCAATAGAGATAATATGTTAGTTTAGAAAAACTGAGTTTATCAAGATGGAAGAGCCATGTCTATCTAGAAAACCGTTATCGAGATAAAACATAGTTTTATAGAGAAAAAATCTTTGTGTTTATTAGAAAAAAAGTTGTTTCTTCTATGACTTAGGTTTACTATTAAAACATAGTTTACCAAAAAGACAGAAAAAACTATGTTATTTAGAGAAAACGTAGTTTATCGAGAGAACAAATGTTTATCAAGAGAAATTTCGTGTTTCTCTAATAAACGTAATTTATCTAGATAAACTATGTTTTTTCTTGATAAACATTTTTTTCTCGTAAAAATCGTTCATCTAATTTGAAAATAGTTTGTTTTTGCTTCGCCCGCAACTTTGTTCGGAAGAAACTAAGGATTCACACCAGTAAAAAAAATAAACATGAGAACAGGTAAGGGAAGTCAGCCCCCACTGCAAATGAGGGGGTTTTTTGTTTTTTTGGGCCTAGCCTAGTATTACCCTAAAAAAAACTGAGAGAAATGGCCCGAGATCGGGGTTTGGCAAATCATGGTTGACATCAATTATTTATAAAATATGTAGGAATATCAAAAAATGTGTTCTGTATGTTTATTTTTATCCGACAAACTAATTTTTAATTATTCGTACAGGGAAACACCTGACTGAAAAAAGTGCTGTGGACCTCCAGGGTCCACGGTGGGGTCCACGGGTGAATGCTCATCTTAGCGGTCCAGTAGCTCGAAAAATTTGGGGATAGCTACCCTAATTTCATGATTGATTTTCAAGCAGAATGTTAGGTCTGAGATGTTCCATTGAGGAGAACAAAGAAACAGACGTGTTCAACTGCACCATTGTACAGGAACGAAGGGGACCAGTATTTGTGGTGTGAAACCCTAAGTAATCCTTTTTTGTTGCTGTAAATTATGTATGTCTGTTCTGCAAGTCCGTTGGTAACTGATGCGCACGATGTATTTGGAGTTCCGTCTAAGGGTTACATTGATGTAAACTTGGTGGAAAGAGCGACCTATTCCTGAACCTGTTGAGTGTTGGGCGTAAAAATATGCAATTAATTTGCATACGACCCACACCGGCTCTCCCGCGGCTTGTGTCCAAGTGTTCTGGAGTTTGTGTGTGTGTCTGGTGTATACTTGGTGGAGGAAGTGTTGTCAAGAGGTCTCGGACCTGAATTAGATTTTGGGCCGTATTTCGGGCAAATGAGCATTCAAATGAGCTAATTGATTTGCAAAAATCCGCGAAATTGCTATATTTTTGAAACGGTACATGGATACGCAAATTTCTTCGGGATGTGAAAACCTACATGATGACATCTTTTGCAATTTGAAAATACGTGATATATGAGGCTTAGGTATGCAAGGAGCTAATTAAAATATGCATAATGCTGTATTGCTGAAACCGGTACATCGGATCGGCAAAATTCCTTCGTAATGAAAGGCTA
>JAMKCH010032483.1:0-29788 GCA_023653785.1 Ophioderma brevispina
AAATTAAAAGTGAAAGTGGCGCCCTCTCGATGTGGTGGGACGGAATGAAAAAAAGTGAAATAATTAAATAATAATAAGAGTAACAACCAAATTGTTTTGATATTTAAGAGGACACATAGTAGATAATTTTTGATACCAAAAATATGTAAAATTAAAAAAACCATAAAATTAAAAAATACAAAAAAACTAAAAATAATTCCTCCCCAACCACATTTTGTGAGGGTTTTTTAAGGGTTCACGAACAATACAAAAAAGATAAATTTCAGAAAACATGTCAGACCATCAAATATTAGGGCAAACTAATTTTCTAAACAAAGAAATCACTTTTAATACATTATATTGATTTTGTGATGATTTTTATTGTTTTGAGTGCCTGTCCATTTTGTAGTGGGACGAAGCAATTGTGGTGGGACGGAAATAACACATGGCGGGCCTGAATTTTGCAGTTTTCGGAGTTTTAGATTTTAAATGTAATTCAAACTATCTCAGATTTTAAGTGAAAGAAACGTATTCACTCTGGCACTAAATCATTTAAACAAAAATCTGAGAATCACCCTGATTGAAAAACACTTATTAATCTTTCTTGAGCACTCAATCGATGATGATGATGTAGACCCAAATGTGATCAAGATATGCCGGAACTCAGGAACTTCTTCAATGTCTAAGAAAATGGACTTGGGGTACAGGGAGTGGGTCCATGTATTTTATGACAAGAAAGTGTTTCCAGAGGTGGTGGTTGAGATTATTGGTACTAACCAATGTTAAGGCCAAGGCCAAGTCTATGCGGCTAATGTTAAGTGGCCTGGCGAACCAAGGGAATGCAAGTATGACCCTTAGTATGTTCTTAGAAAGATTCCACCTCCAATTCCAGTTGGGCAAGAGGTAAAGGTTACATTTCATGAGGCAATGTGGTACATTAATAAGGCGAATCCTGCCTAGAAAATCATGCCTAGAAAAAAATATAAGGTGTTCTAATTAAAAGACAGTTTTCAAAATTTTCAAATATTTCATAACCATGGTAACTGATTTTTTGTTTGAAGTAAATAATACATTGTACTTGGGTGAAATCACATTATAATGAAACCTTAATGTAGTATATTTCATTCAAAGTTAGTTCAAGACAATTTGTCCAAGCTTTGACACTTATACAATAACGATAGCAAATAGTAATGCGGACAAAATTCCGTCCCACCACATTCCGTCCCACCACCATCGACCAATTTTTTTTAAACACATGCTTTGTTGAAATTGTGGGGAGTCTCTTTTTTACATTCTTTTTTGGTCTTTAATATTTAGGATAGTTGCGACTATATATCAGTGTTAAAAATTCATATCTTGTACTTTTTGATAAAAATTACAGAAACGTTCCGTGTTGTTAAAATTATGTGTAAGCTATCTTTCCGTCCCACCACATCATTTAAATTTGCGTTGACATGGAACCTCTACATCCTTTGATTCGTTTGTTGTTTGTATATGTAGTGTATAACTACTTGTTCTCACGACATAATTAGGATCCATTAAAACAACAACTTGAGGAGATGCAACTGAAAAGTGCAATCAAATTCCGTCCCGCCACAAAACGGTATTTGTGGCTCTGACCCACAAATACTGGGCATCTCGTACGCATTTACGCCACCAAAATATTCCTAACTAAACTGTCTAGTTAGCTGACTAGTGTATAATATAGGTTTATTTTTGGAAAAAGACGAAAAACATCGAAACAGACGCTACATACAAGCAATTTTCCTTTACCTTATCAGGCTGCGATTGCTGCTTGCTGTCAAGACTTCAAGTCATGCACACGCCAGGCTTACAAAAACTATGAGCTATTGGTCTTTTTTGTCAGGAACCCGTTTCTACCATCAGATCGCCACCTGATTTGTTGATTTAGCGATATCCAAGGTACCGCGAAACCCGTTTTTTCATTCCTAGTTGAAGCTAATCGCAGAGCCTTAACACACAGCGTTGGCTGTAGGGGAGTCCTGCCATGAGTAGCCTATGTCTAGAATAGTGTTCCGGCCAATTAGCGATGCGGATACGAATTTGGCGGCGCTGTGTCAGCAGTAGACGATGGGCGCGTAAATGGTGTGTAGATTCTATCACCCGTTTGACCTCGACAGTTTTATAGCTAAACATACCACACAATTATTGCTCAGGTAGCTAGGGAATAGACTATTGATCAGTCACGGCTCTGTACAGTGTTAACGCATGGTTTAGAAGGAGACCTCGATGGCGTAGATTCCTGTCCTGAGTGATGCATTTTTCGGGATATCTGCCACCAAAATTCAACCACAACCATCATTTTCTTACAACTCAATGATCCGTCAAATAAAAAAGGTGGTTGGTTTTGTTGTACCCAAGGGAGGGGGTACACTCCAAACATAGGCACTTTTCAAAGCTCTGCCACTCCGTTACTAGTACACTTGGTATACGTTACTATACTACTGTTCGATAAATTTCACTCTTTAGCAATATGGCGTACATTTTATAGGCACACCATATGTGCAGGAAGTAGTTGAAGGCTGCATGCCACAACCAAAAGTTGCAGGAGTTTGAGCATGGTGTATTCGAGCACTGAATAATTCAGCCACTATTTTTTAATTTTGTTGAATGTTCATCCCGATTGACCTCCGTGAACCCCACCCCAGCACACTGAAAATCAAGCATTCTGTCTGTGATGGGACATGAAGGTCAATCGCCAATTGGGATATTGTTGTTGCTTATGTTGCACCAAAACCAGGCCGAAATTGTCAAACTGCTATTAATTTTAATAAGGATGCTTATATTTCGAGAAGTGGGCTATACAGGGGTGAAAATAATTTTTTTGTCATTTTATTTTGCAACAGTTTTTTGTAGTCCATTTACTCTATTCAATATGAAAGGACCAAATTTTTGCCTGGGGTCTAAGAAAAAAGTGCGCCGGGCCAAAAATCAAATGGCCGCCGGTTTTCCCCCAAAATCACATTTTCAGCCATAACTTTGTCATTTGTGGTGTTCTTTACTTGTTTGGTGGTCCTCTAACCCATGTTTGGAGTCATAGCAATCTGTCAATGCATCTAAAAATAGCTAAAAGCCATCAGGTGTAGAGTGAGCGCCTTTATAAAAACATTTTCTGCCTGTATTTTACCTTAAGTGCAAATTCGCAAAAAATGTCCTCATTACAGGGCATGTTAAGCCAAAATGTGGCTTTCTACTAGAGTCCAGTCCATGACACGGGCCACTGGCACAATCTTTTGCTCTATAGTGTCCTGATGCATGTCATCAGTTACCCGTGTAGTCGCTGCCAGATTCCATCTACGGAACCAGCACGCATAGGTGGCGTCCTCCCCATTGTCATTTCAAGTAGAACCCAATGTACCATCGTTTGTGCATAACTCTTCCAAAATAAGAGCAAGTGGTTGGTTAGGTTGGAACACATAGGTTTGAGAGTGAGACATTCCCGTCTCTGCTTCTTAGGCACCCTTCAATGTTTTCCAGTATTTCTTTCTCACATGGAAATACCAGTGACTTCCTCTGCTTGACAATAGCCCAACAGCACAAGGTCTCCAATCATCTCTTTTTCGGATAAATTTGTTGACCTTGTAAGATGTCCCTGCGGACATCTGACATCACGAATGATGGGTGAGACTCTGGATAATGGGGGTGAGCAGGGCGCGCCAGGGTAAAATCATAGGAGGGGCGAAAATCATAGGAGGGGCGAACATTGCACATTAGCTCATAATAGGTAAAAAAACAGTTTTTACTAAAATCCCTGTTTTTCCTAAATTGGAAAATCTCAGGGGGGCCGGCCGCCCCCATTGCCACACCCCTGGCGCCGCCCCGGGGGTGAGCTGTATTCAACGATTACCTAGAGACGCAGTTAATTCTCCCAAGAAAAAGGCATTCCTTAAAAAAATAATCTTATTTCAAGGAATGTTAATGATGTGTGAAGAAATAATTAGAACCACGTATGATTTTATAGAATATAGGCCTACTTGAGGGTTATGATGTGAAAAAATGGCTGACAGAGGTCTGCCAGTGTTTTTTTTTTTGTAGAAGTCTCTTTTGAGTGTATATTGCAAAATAGAGGATGATTAGAAAAGGTAGTGAATTATATCACTAGTGTTGAATAAACTATGAAGTTTGGAAAATTGGGTGGCTCTGAAAAGAGCTATTTGCTGTAGTTCTGTAGGCCTATTGGCACTTGTGGGTCTGTTGAAGTAGTTTTTCAGGTTTTATTTTTAAAAGCATTTTAAAGTAGTTTTTTCAGATGCATATACAAGAAAGTAACCCATCCGAGATTTGTTTTTCATTGTGGCAGCCAGGTTAGTGATCTATAACCTATGTGGGTACAGATGTGAAGGTCAAAGGTCATTTCACGGTTATGTTGGGCCAGTATTCACTATGCTTATCTTGTAAACCTTAAAATATTGTCTAGCCAGTGCAGAGATGAAACAATTAGTTCTGTTTATTTTTTGTTTCATTATGGATTACTTTGGTATTGTGTGTGTATCGTTCCGTGCAGGCCTACAAAATCCATGGGACTGCGGGACCGCCGGTCCCAGAAAATTGTAAGCTTCTGATTTTTTTTTTAAATTATAATTTCCTCAAGAGTGTCTCCATCCTCGGGATTTTGACCAAGAAACATTTCCTAAGCAATCAATCACTCTGTGTCCAGGTTGGATCAAATTTAATATCACTATGTAACAGTAGGAAAATGATAGTTTCTACCATCACATTTCTCCCGACTTTAAAAAAGTCGCATTATATTTAATTACAGAAATAGACCACTACAAATGTATTAAAATCATTGAATAGATATCTCATGCAGTACCAGAGAAGTACCCCAAGGAAGTACCTAGACATTTTCATTGAAAAGGGTTTCTAGTTCTAGTTGTTGCATGCGCGTGTGGGTCAGTCTTTTGGGTAGCCAGCCTGTTTACAATTCTTGGAAAATATGAAAATATGCAAAATTAAGCGCTTCTATAAAATCATACATGGTTCTAATTATCTCTTCACACATAAGATAATTTTTTAAGGAATGCCTTTTTCTTGGGAGAATTTAACTGCATCTCTAGGTAATCATTGAATACAGCTCGCCCCTATTATATATGGCAAAATTTATCAAAAATGTGGCTTAATTCAATAAGTGCATACTTTACAGTAATTTTAACTGCATAAATGGAATCTTTGACCCCCAAAACATAGGGTTAGACACCAAAACCACACAAAGAGTACTTTAAAACTGAAGTAATGTATCTTTAATGTTTATTAACATACTATTACGTTGGTTTTTTTTGCTGGACAAATTGCAACGCGTGTTACCGTAACGCGTGTTACCGACTCTTTTACCGTTTACTAAAAAACTTTAAGTTGCATTATTGTTAATGTTCTTGTATAATAAACCTTAGCACAGTACTTGATTACAGTAGAAATAAATTTGTTACACACTTGTTAGTTTGAGGACAAAGTTGAAACGCGTGTTACCGAAGTTCGTAGCACTACCTCATTCACATGAGTTGATCTTTCGCCTTTGTATGAACATGGGGATCAAGCTTTAGGTTGTAGGTATTAAAAGACAAAAGATAAACACAAACTTCAAATTAATATTACAACCAGAGGGTGGAAAATAAAGGTGGATGCCCTAAAGTGTAACGTGTGTTACCATGGAAATGCCCATCATTGATTTAGCACTGCCGTTTTCTTCCATTTCAATTTTTCTTGCAAAAAATAACTTATGAATACTATTATATTATAGAATTTTCCTTCACTTTTAAGCTATTCCTGAAGAATTTTTGGGTGAATCACTGATAGTGTCTTTAAAACTGAATTGTGCATATTTAAAAATAAAAAAACAATTGATGCATCTGTTAAGAGAGCTGAATTATTTAATCATGTCTGTTCCAATTTGTGCATACAGGTTTCACCATATCAGAAATATCAGTCAAATTTGTGAAGCCGTTGTGTTCAGTATTGTGCATAACAAACTATTTAAGATATGCATAAGATGGCATACACCTGAGGATTGTTACTGAAGTGTGAATGTTATCTGCAGATATGGCACACATGAAAGATCTCAATTTACAGATGAAGGTCAGTATTATTACTTGTGATCTCAGGTCTTTTTGTCATCATCTCTCTCCTGTGATTACTTGCCTCTTGTTTTCTTTCTCATACCCTATGCATGCATGTCCGGTCAAAATGTCCATAAAGTAGCGCGAAATTGGGTTAAAGAGGACCTTAAATGATAAAGCTGTTAAGAATGAGAATAAAGTATGATTTCGGGAAACCGGTACTGTCTTTCGATGCATTGGAAACGGCGCATCATTATTTTTGGTTGGAAAAACTCGGCCACCGGCCTCGTTTTCTTCTACTTCAAATTAATGGTTATCGCCTTGTGGTTGCAATTGTCGTAAAGAGAGACCGGTTCCCAACTGACACCTTTATTATCTTAATTCAAAAGCCTGAATAATTCAGAAATTATGAGTCCTAAAGTCTCTGAAATGTACGCCCGCATCTACGGACCTGCCTGTGGACCATTTCGGCTTCTAAAACATGTTAATTAAGGGTTTCCCCATCGGATTTATTAAAATGTCATCCCGTAAATTCAAAATATCGTCATGTGGAGTGCAAGAAGGTCGTAAGGCAATAGCTGCCTTGTGAATTGTGCTACATATGTGTGTGCTGCCAAGTTTTAAGATGACTTTCAATTTATTTTCATGGAGTTAGTGGCTCTTAAAATGGTATCAGGCGGACGTTCACCCGAGAGCCACATGACCAAGACGGAACATAATTGAGGTTTGATGGGAATTTTGACAAGTGGCAGTATTGCACCTACGGACCCTGTTGCCCTCTCCACAATGACAAATAAAACCTTGAACCGTCTTCAATGTTCTTTAGTCTTTGTAGGTACAAGCAGAGCGGATTCGCCTTCAATCCAGAGGGGGCTGGACACAAGGAGTCCTGATTCAAGGTTGAAATCTCTCAGAGTTGCATCAGAAGGAACGATGAAGACCAAACCCACAATACCGACCGTCAGGACAGTAAGTTTTTGTGTTCAAAATTATGTCATTATTCATTGGACTCAGATTTCATAAAGAATATACTGTACTATTGTTTCAGTTGAACTTTTTTATGAACATATTCGATTCTAAGTCTATCCCATGGGCTAAATTATATAAGTATGAGTGATCCAACTAGTGCATTTGTGTTCAAACAACTTTCTATAGACACCCTCTATGCCACAAACTTGCAGTGCACCACATGCATAGTAGTATATATTGAGGCGGTACGATGCACCCATGAATAACATCACCAGAAAATCCCATTAACTCCTGGCTTGATTTTGTTACAGTCCACAATTGGACGGCTCCCTTGCGGGGAAGGCCTGGGGAGGTCATAGTGGGGATCACTCGGTAAGGTATACTCACATAGGCATAGGTATGTACTGATATCACATCCTTTTGGGGGAGGAGTAGAGAACCGTCTTTTGGTCTGCCCCTGTAATTATTTTAAGCTTGCAGAGCGAAGCAAAGTTACAAACTGTGAAGAGAAGCAGCGAACAATCTCTAACAACTCCAAACATGTTTTCCATTAACATTTATTTCTTAAGTATACCCATATCAGGACTAGACCTCAGCGCAGGCCTTTTATAAGGTTGCATTGACTATATTGTCATTGAATGTGGAGGGTCTTTTCAGTGCACAAAGTACCATCATTGCTGATGTGTGTAACAATCTCATTGCGATGTCCGATGTCTGCAGGAAACCCAAGAGGCAATCAATAAACCACGCCCAACAATACCAGGAATGGTCCTTGCCACCGAGAGAACCACATCGACAACTACGAAAGTGCTATATTTGTGAGAAAAGGTAGATAGTAGAAGCAACCTCAATGTCTGATATAAAAACATCGAAGTCCCTCACATGGCTTAGTTCTGTATAGTTACATCTGGCTGACAAACCTCCATCAGTAGACTTCGAGCACCCTCAGCTCAACATGGGAATTTCACCAAACCTCACTTCTTGATTGCGCGGGACTTTCAACAGCCATTAGTACCCAAGGGGGATACAATGAAAACTAACAAGGACGGACAAGCTGTCGAAAATGGATAGCAGTAAACATCTACGTCTCCTTCACGACTATAAACTGCCGCCATCATTTCAGTGTCCCGTTGGAAGAGAGGTACAACCCTAATCTAGCTATGTTAGCAAAAACATCCTAACCTTTGTAGCAGATTGTTCTGAGATACTGTTCCCACAAACTCACATGACAATCGGTATACCAAGTCAACGCCGCAGTAAGACCAAACAACGTGCCTTTTAAGCGCCGCTTTAACTACGAGAAAGCAGACTGGCAAGATTCACTGATGACATGGATCAGAACTGGAAGAGGATTGCTCCAAAAACCCCATACTATGACAAAATTGCCCAAATAGGGACAAAAGGGATGCAGGAGATTCATACCCAGAGGATATAGGATGGAATATATACCAGTCCTTTCCAAGGAATGTGCCAAGGATATCAAAGAGACTTATCACACTGTTGTGAAAGCTGATCCTTTTTCGGCTGAAAAAACAGCTACAGGTGAGGAAGTTCCGGAGAGGATCTCCCAGAAAGATCAAAAACCTGGCACACTAATTGAATCCACCGCCGATATGACCCATAACAGCAAGAACAGATGGCTCTACCATACGAAAGCTACGAGGGGATCAACAGACCTCCACAGCAGCCAAAAATGTCACACCCAACCAAGTTGCCCCACCAATTGCTTTAAATGGCAAGTGCATCAAGAAAAACCCAAAGAAGATCAAAAACAGACCAAAGAGGTATAGTGGTGACCATGGATTCACTCGCCCCTTCAACAAGGACGAACTGGAAACCCGTATTGCTAAACTTCAACAGGAAAAGCAGTAGGCCTGACAACATCTCTACTGAGCAACTAAACAATCTGGCCCAGTAGCAAAGGAATGGCTTCTTGAGGTCTACAATTGCTGCATTATTTCCCACAGGTTCCCAAGATCTGGAGGAAAAGCACATGTATGGCACTCCTAAAGCATGGAAAGATCCATCCAATCCCAAGAGCTACAGACCCTATATCACGCCTAGCCATACCTACAAAAGCTCTTTGAAACGTATCCTGCCTCATATAGTATTTGCCCTGTGTAGGACGAACACATCATGACCAGAAAGGCAGTTTCCGGCCAGCAAATCAACAACAAGCCAAGTACTCACCTAACTCAACACATTGCGGATGGTTTCGAGAAGGGTGATGGTAACCGGAAGCGTGTTTCGTGACACCCCAGAGCATACGGACACTGTAATCAAAGATGCATACTCCCATAAGATCCTGGAAAATACCAAGGACATCCGCTCGACTGAGCTTATCGTGGATTGCTGGCTAAACAGGATGTCGTTTGTTCAGTAGAGAGCCGAAGAAGAGCCGATGGCGTAGGCTCAAGCATGTTCTTACCACAAGGGAGTGGGGGGCACTCTCTGGTCAACATTATACCAACGCCAACTAGGAGTGCAGGAAAACCGTCGTTGTATTTATGCAGACGATCTTGGAATCAGCGCACAAGATGCGGACTTCACAGTTGTCAAAAAGAGGCTCTCCAAAGCTTTGATGAACTCACGCCTGATTATGAGGAAACCACCTACATGTAAATCCGTCCAAGAGACAGGTGTGTGTGCCGTCCATCTACGCACCGTTTGTGAAGCCTAAAAACGTCAGCATTAAAGTTACCTGGTCTGGAAATCCCCGAGCACTGTGATGTTTAAACCCTGTTCTACTAGGAGTCAACTCGGACCGCAGCTCTTATAAGACCCACATTGAGATAGAGTAAAGTATGTTCACGCAAAACATCTGAAACAAACTCACTGGCACCCGATGGGGTGCTCGCCCACTTACCAGATCGACGCAATGCCCTGTGCTACTCATGTGAGAGTATGCTTGCCCTGTAGTGGGAAAGATCAACCCATTCCAAAATCTTGAACAGCGTAAATGCCCGCCGGGCCGGCCTTATCACAGGGATGCCCCGTCCAACACCAACGGAAAACTGTACATCCTAGCAGGAATGCTCCACCAGACATCCGTCGTAGCGTATTTGCGAGCATGCAAGAGAGTAGCTGCCAAGACCAAGTGAAAGCACCCATTGGTCTGGACAGATACCTGCTGCCCAACCGTCTTTAAATCTAGAGGAGAGTTTCTAAGCAAAGTCCAACCTCTTGAAACAGTCTCTAAAGAGGTAAAGAGTAAGTAAAGAGAGTCGCTTGTGGAAAAGAAAGAGTGCCATCAAACCAGTATAACATTCTATCGGTATGTTGAACATGGTGAGTATCTCCACCTGGAGCTGACTCCTCATGCGGCCTGAATGGCGATGCCTCAATAATTGAGAAACCAGAAACTGGCCGATCTAAGGTTTCTGCAGAAGTGGGGCTATTCTGGAAGCAGATAGGATACTACCTGTGGTTGTGAACAGCCCACAGACGAATGGAACACTCTTGGTTCTGCCCACTGCTGGACAAAACAATGGCACAACAAGGACCTGCGGAATTCATTGAAGAAGCCAGACGTTGTTACCCATCTCTGGCTGGATCAGATTTGAGAACCAAGCTGTTGGACACTGTTAAGAGCAGAAGATCACTTTGGGGTGAGTAGCTAGGCCTTAGTTGGTTTTATAAGTTTAAACCAAAAACGGTTAGCATGTTAATTTAAATTAACAAGAGCTTCCCAGTTATTCTCCTTTCTAAAAGTGATACGAATTAGAAAGTTGTAAGACAGGCCTTTTGATCCGGATATCTTGTTGGTTTGCAATTAAATAATGCCAACTTGGCACAAAAAAAAAACAATAGCTATAGTTTTCATTTTTGTCTGCCCCTGCAAGGCCAAGAATTAGCTTTTCTGTTTGATGATGTCTGGAAATTTGTTTTTTTGGTTGGTTAGTTTAAGTTGTGTACGGGGTTCTTTGCGGGCCATATGCTGCCCAAATGGTCAGAAGAAAGAAGTCAATGAACAAGGTCTTTTGTTGAGTGGTTGGTAACCATATGCATTTGCATTCTTAATCTGTACATTATAGGACAAGATAAAATAATAAAAACCACCCACATCTAGCAGGAAATTGTTCTCTTGCTAAAGAATGCAGCCACTACCACCTTGGCAAGATACCAATCAGGAGGAAACCAGGGAGTCAACCTTGAAAGAAAAGTCTGCTACAGGAAAGTCGGCCATGAAAAGAAGACCTCATCAGCAATGACCGCCCAAACTTTTCCCAAAAGACTTGACAGTGGTAAAGAATGATTTTTTGAACTTCACTATGCCGTTCCCACTGCTCTCCACCAAGGACACAGTTCAGTGGGGGTACTTATAAACATTGACAAAATTGACACTGTGTGTGATTTGGGTATCATCATTACCAAAAACCAAGGGGGGTGTAGTTTACATTGGTGAATGAAAGCTAAGACTTTATTAATAATAATAATAGCCGAGGGATTATTACAGGGGCTACACAGGGACAAAGTCCTCCCTCGTCCCTAGAAATCCCTATTAAAGTTCCAAACCCATCCTATATTTCCACTACTATTTTTTCTCCAAAGAAATACAAGATTGGTTTTGACCGTTTTGTCTTGTCAAAGACCTTGATCAAACTATTCTCCAGTAGAGCACAAAATTTATTACAAGGTGCTCTCAAAAACGCAATACAAAGTTTTGGGATATCCCTCCAATCTTAATTAGCGTGTTGTATGGTAAAGATAATCTTTCATCCAAGCCCTATTAGGACTTTCCTGGATTTTAATGCCTTTGTTTAAGGCATAATGTTTTGTTTGAGAGTAAAAAGTAAAACTTTCTGTTGTCAATGAAATAATTTAGACATGCTTTTTAAAACCCTAATGATCTCCCTAATACAGTAGTCAGAGTTTGTAAACTCTTGTTCGAAATATCTAACCGTAAATGGAATCCATTACGGTAGCAAGGGCTATGTACGTATAGCATGGGCGGCCGAGAGCAACCGCAGCACATCGGCTGAATCAAAAAAATATTGATCATAATACAGTACGAAATCGCTCCCTAGAAGGAATTTCCCGGCTAAACGCTACCAATGTTGTAAAATTTGGTATACTAAAAATTAAAGCAGAACGTGCATATTGGCTTCGTGGACATAATTCGATTCAATCTTGGTTGATTACCAGGAAATTGTCGTGCATTTACCGCACTTTGGGGTGTGGTGTTGTGAGGCAACAGACCCAAAAACAACATGCGACATGTGCGAGGTCTTATAATGGCATTTGTTTCTAATTTACATTAGCTTTGCTAGCAGATTGCTCTCTGTTGTTCTGTTAGTCGCCGCACAATAATCCCGTAGTAGAAAGCACCTCTTCATAAGCGTGTAAGCACCTCACATTTCATTCAGCGTACTGTATCAACGATGATTTTGTTTAAGTCAGAATTGGAGATCCAATTGTAAAAAAAATGTGATCGTCACGTGGATCTGTGTTGATCCGGAAGAACAAAAATGGGAATTACAAAGGGCTCTATTTGCTGATCCCGTAAAATCATTTTCATGTTTATTCATCACACTCCGTTTTAGTTTAAAGCTTCCTCGGTTGGGAATATCACCAAAGCTTCGACAGCTAAGGGACCATAAACAACGGCCCCATAATGCATAGGCACGCAGCAACAGCTCTGATATGTCGATGACGTATAAGGATGGATAACCTTTATGGCAGATATCATTGTGAGGGCAACCAAATTACGTGTTGACGCATGTCCACTGGCGGTGCACGGTGGTGTCACCAATTGCTGAGACACGTCACATTTTCTTCCTTCGACTTACAATTGGGGCGATTCCATTTGTGGCAAAAAGGGTGACCACAGCTTGTTTTGTAAATTAAATTTGAAAATCTTGTTGCGCCTTTCAAGGAATATCATTTGGCCTGGATACGGTTCTAATGCTAAAATAATCTACTTTATGCCGTATTCAATTGCCAAACGATCTAGTACATGCCTATATGTGAAAAGTGAGGCAGAATTGCACGTTTACCTTGTCTCATTATCCCCTATTGCGCCACATAGTTATCAATCAGACTGCCATGGTGGGCTGAAAAAGCATCTGTCACGGCACGTTTTCCGAGTCACAACAAACCAAGATGGAGGACAGCTCAGAAGGTATTTTTCGAATTTGTAAATTGTAACAAACGGATCGACTACAAAAGATGATTCAGAACAAGAGCAACACTCAAGAAATATCACATGGATTGGGTATGGTGAGATACCAACCATTTCGAACACACTAAATAAAAAAACAATAGCGTCGCAAATAAGTTGAACGCGACAGCCCGTCTGCGAAGATTAACTCTCAATCTTCGAGATAGCACGCGAAGCATTAGCTATCTACCAGATTGAGTTTGCGCGATCAAGTTAAACTCGCGACTAACAAGACTAATGAAGCAAATGATGTTCCATGGGAGGGCTACTCGGGATTTGGGTTGGTTTGAGTGTGTGCTGCGGGACTTGAAAATCCTAACCCATTTATAGGGGTCATTTGGTAAATAGATAAAGGCCCCACCTACTCAGTTCTGAGGATTTTTGCTTATAATATGTATCTTTTTTCACAATCGGTACAAGCCCAGAGGATCTGGCTTTTTTAACATGTTTGCGGGAGTTTGGGGCATGAAACTCCTTGCACCAAAGGACCATATTAAGTTAACACAACTTGAGTAGGAGATTCAGATCAGTGAAATTGATTGTGTTTTCCACTTTTACTCCCCTTCAACCTCACTGCTTTGCAAACAAGTTCACATCCTGCTTACTCATATACACTTGACTGATTAACATAGTTTGTAAAAAAAATCACTGGTCTCAAGATCGCCCGGTTGATTGAGATGATCTCTAAAGAACCCTAGTAATATTTGACTAATTTGGCGGAACTGTGTGTGAAATATAAAATGTATTTTATGGTGCAAATACGGTGCTATGCAGCTATGATCATCAAAATTAATTAAAAAAAAACAAGCCCACCAAAAAAACCTCATATGGGTGTACATAGTGATGGTCCGATTACGTTTTATCGGTATGGCCCGATTACCGATTATTTTGTTAAAACCGATCGGCCCGCTCCGCAACCGATCCGAACCGATATTACATTTTTGAAAGCACGTGTAAGGATTTTCCATATCTACACACACTACAATTTAAGGAAGGTCATCTGTTGTACGTGCTATTCAGGGGACAACTCCCAAAATTGAACAAAATATGGCATGTATAAGGAACCTTGTAATAATATACAGGTGGCTAAGCAAAATTGAATTTTGAACAATTAAAGTAGGATTTTCTTAGCGAATTTTGAATGTTATAAAACTAGGTGTTGGAATGCCAGACCAGAATAGAAAAAATCATAAACTTTCTTTAATAATAAATAATGTAGTCACTGTAAGGTAAAGTTACTTGATCACTGGTAAATAAGGACAGGTAAGCAAGAAACCAAGACTAGGAGAATTATTGATTCATGAATACGTAGATCAAAATATAAAGTTGGAGGAATCACATCTCGCCTTGTCATTTTGTATACGAAGCCGTGGATGCCTGCGTTGTTGTTTATAATATTATCATGTTATAATGCGTGTCACTCGTATCGTATGCTGGCCTATACGGTTTGTTATAGTAATGATGCTTCTTAATTTGCTTGTTTTCACTGAGGTATTTACTTTAAATATTATTACTACAGCATTGTATTGTTATTTTTCTTGTTCGTTTTCATAAATTTCTAAAATTCATGTAGTGTTGAAATGATCGGAGGGGTCGATCGGTACTAGGGGAGATTTTCTGATTACCGATACCGATCCGATCTAATAATAATAATAATAATAATATTTATTTGAGTTACTTTACTTATGAAATACAAATGCCAACTAAACGAGTACTCAGGAAAGAAAAATGGGCTACAAAGCCCAAACCGTTATCAGTGCAATTCGCCCTCTCCATGAAACCATACATACATATATAAATCCAGAGATGTGAAAAGAAGACAGGCAATGTTGGTATTACCCTTGTAAGAAAATATGCTTACATAGAACTTGAATTTTTGGGAGAAGAGCTGTGCCTGCCGAGTGGTTAGGTGGAATGTTCTCCCAAAGTCTAGGAAAGGAGACAAAGACAGAATTGTAGAAGGAATTAGTCCTTGCTCGCCAATGTAGAAATCTGTCTTGAGAAATACGACTTCTGTGACAAATATCGGTACCGATACCGATATACTGATCGGATCGGTACATCATTAGTTGTACACAGATTAACCTCTATGAGCCCTATCTATGTGAGCTTTAACCCCATTTTTTAAAAACATCTGTTAAATGCAATTTCCTTAAATTACCAACAAATTTGCTCAAAAGAACCACTGGCTAATGACTTAGGATGTACACAGATAAACCTTTAATGACCTGTGTGACCCTTTGGCCCATTTTGAGAAAACATTCAAATGCAGCTTCCTTGGTAATGATACATAGGTGTACAATGGATTTAAGCACTGAAATTGACAGTTGTTACATAAAAGTAAGTGTTGATAAGATAGAAGGGAATAACGGAGGCTATTACCACTTCTAAAATACAGAACTATATGTGTTGCCAGATGATAGCAGGAACGTATGTGCACAATTTTCCAATGTGAAGTGTGGTGTTTCCAATATATCTAAAACATTAATAAATTAAAAACAATTTTTAGAAAACTTAATGCAACTTTTTCCAAAAAAAAAACCAAACAAACACAAAAACAACATATACACCTAGTACTCTTTGATGTATGGATTTTGGATCCAAGGTCAAAACTTGGATGACTTGACATAATAGAGTCATACTTGAAATAATTAGACTTCAGAAAACCTGGATTCCTGCAAGTAGGGATGGGTTCACATTCAGAAAGCATTTCTCACTTTCCCCCCACAACATGGGAGTATCATATAGTCAATACAGCCAGAGATAGCTTAAATGTTAGCACATATCTTTCTAATGAATTAAAATTGCTGCTGATATAAAATGGAAAGGCACCCACGTTCAAGTAAAAATACATACAAATTCCTATATTTTCCCTATAATTTTCTTGTTTATCCCTATATTTTCCCTATATTCTTGTTTTTTTGGCCCTATATTTAGCTCTTTATTTTGGTAAGGGTCCACTTGTAGCCCTGGATTTATAAAGCACCTTTTGCTATTGGCCTCTAAGCGCTTTCACAAATGCCCGCTGATCACTGGCCCAACCATACCATAAACCATTTAGCATCATTTCAAGGGATGCAGCAGATCGGGATCAGCGCTTTCCCTTATCAGCAAACATACATTGAGATAACCATCGCAGTCGGGACCAGCTTCCCAAATATCGCATGGGTAAATCGTGCCAAGGGAATTGAGATTTTACTAGCTCTTAGTGATTATGAAAGCACAATATAAAATTCATCCAGTTTTCTTGAAGAAAGTATGCAAGCATACTTAGAGATTGTGGGAGAGTGCGGCTGGTTAGGGTATTAGCCTCTTATGCTGGAGGTTCCCTGTTCTATTCCTGGCATGATTATTTGTTGAAATTTAATTGGTTCTTAATTCTGGATTTAGTAAGAGCCATTGAATAAAATCAGAATTCACTTTCCCTTGGTTCAGTTGGATTTGGGCAACTGAACCTTGATAATAGCCTGTCCTTTGGAGGGGATGTTAAGTCATCGGTCCCATGTACAGGGAGCATACCTATACATGCATATCACAGTCAGTTTCAAAAAGAGTATGGTAGTTACCCGTGCCTGTCCCAATTTTGTCCCGGTGAAAGGACCGAAATGGAAATAAGCTTAATGAAGAGTTTTTCTTGGTTATCCTGGACATGGTACAAATAAATCAAAGAGTGTTTTTGTGATTGGACATGCATGACCCACTCCAACAAAACCTGGAATATGTCATAGCTTTTATTCTATTATGATACAGGTAAAACCTGGAGTGAGCTTGAAGGTTGTTGGCTTCCTGTATGTTATTGTTGATTGATTTTAATTAAATTTTGTAAATACTAGAATTGGGAGATAGAGCATGGCTCACTGATTTGGGTATTGGCTTTGGTGCTGAAAGTCTCTGGTTCGATTCTTGGCAGGAATTAGTGTGATTTAATTGGCAATTGGATTCTAGATTTTATTTGTATATTGGAGAGCTACTGTTTAAATTTGGAATATATTCCCTCCAGGGCTCAGTTGAACTTGGGCAAAAGAAACATCTCGTCCTTCCGAGGGGTCATCCAAAAGAGGGGATTGTTACGTTTGCAATTGTGAAGTGTAAATCTTGGACTTAATGTCGTTCAACCCGGCATTTGAAGAAAAATGGATGATTGACATTTTTCACTTATTCAGGGAGTGAATTGGGATTCTGAAAACTACAAGAGAAAACTATTAATTAAAGGGGCATGATCCACCGCCAACGACTTACGAGAAAGAAGTTGAGATTTTTATATCATCTGAACGTTGGCCTAAGTATAGCATGTGTGCCTACTCTTATGTGCATATTCAATCTCTCTTGAAGAAATTCCAAATTTGGTATTTTCTGTCCGTAAACGGACAGAGATTACAGCACAGTGGCATATGGGGCAGTGTTATACGAACATTTGCGCATAACATAGAAACGCGCCATCAGAATCGACAGAAATTTTGGAAATAATCTTTTCACAGGGATATCTAGCGAACTATACACCAAAAATGAGGTGCTAGGATCATGAAATGCACCTTTAAATAAGCTTACTCAATATAAATTTTCTTGCTATTTTCTTTTTTAACCCAATCTTCACCGCACCTTTATGGTCCAGAAACAAAGCATGTTAAATTTACTTCCATGGCAACCAGACCATCCAACTACACATGGCGCAAAGGAGGGAGAATTCAAGAAATACGCAGCAGGTAAACAAAAATGGCAGCATATTATTTGTGAAAAAATTGTTAGCACCACTTAATAAGGATATTTTTAGCATATCGTCTGTCCATTATTACAGCAGGTTTTGATTCCGAGTGTTTTTAAATCCACATTGCTTGTAACATTGTTCTGTGCATGTAAGTATTTGTCTGTTATGCAAATTTTTGGTATAATTCCAGCCCATTTTCTAGAAAAAAATCTCACTTAGCATGAAACTTATTTCCTCAATGCAAGTTGAATCACTCATAGACCTTAGTATGACTGCAATTAGTACCTATGACAACTGGGCATTTTGACTGAGGCATTAACTGCATTTTTGACGATATAACGGCCGCGTTATTGACAGAGGCATCGACTGCATTATTGACAGAGGCATCAACGTATTATGACAGAGGCATCAACTGGGTTTTACTGACCGAAGCATAGACTGCTTTACTGCCGAGGCATGTACTTTGTTACGTGACCGCGGCGTCGAACTGCATTTTGACTCGAGGCATGGGCTGTGTTTCTGAACCGGGCATATACTGCATTGTTGACCGAGGCATAGACTGCGTTACTGACCGAGGCATATACTTCGTTACTGACCGAGGCATGGACTGTGTTATTGACCGAGGCATCGACTGTGGTTTCTGACTGCGCATAGACTGCATTGTGCGGGCATAGACTGCAATTGTTTGAGACCAAGGCATAGACTGCCATTGTTGACCGAGGCATGACTGCATTTGTTTAACCGAGGCATAGACTCATTGTTGACCGATGCCTAGACTGCATTGTTCCCGAGGCATTAGACTGCGTTACTGACCGAGGCGTAGACTGCGTTACTGACCGAGCATATACTGGCATTGTTGACCGGGGCATGGACTTTTTTACTGACCGAGGCATAGACTGCATTGTTGACTGAGGCATTGACTGCATTGTTGACTGAGGCATTGACTGCATTGTTGACTGAGGCATAGACTGCGTTACTGACTGAGCATCGACTGCTTTTACTGACCGAGGCTAGACTGCGTTACTGACTGAGGCATTGACTGCATTGTTGACTGAGGCATAGACTGCATTGTTGACCGAGGCATAGACTGCATTGTTGACCAAGGCATAGACTGCATTGTTGACGAGGCATAGACTGCATTGTTGACCGAGGCATAGACTGCAGTGTTGACCGAGGCATAGACTGCATTGTTGACCGAGGCAAGACTGCGTTATGACCGAGGCATAACTGCATTGTGACCGAGGCATGGACTGTGTTATTGACCGAGGCATAGACTGTGTTACTGACTGAGGCATAGACTGCATTGTTGACCGAGGCATAGACTTGCGTTACTGACCGAGGCATAGACTGCGGTACTGACTGAGGCATAGACTGCGTTACTGACCGAGCATAGACTGCGTTACTGACCGGGCATAGACTGCGTTACTGACTGAGGCATTGACTGCATTGTTGACTGAGGCATAGACTGCGTTACTGACCGAGGCATAGACTGCATTGTTGACTGAGGCATAGACTGCGTTACTGACCGAGGCGTAGACTGCGTTACTGACCGAGGCATAGACCTGGGGGGTGGGGGGGTGCGTTACTGACCGAGGCATAGACTGCTTACTGACCGAGGCATAGACTGCATTGTTGACTGAGGCATAGACTGCATTGTTGACCGAGCATAGACTGCGTTACTGACCGAGCATAGACTGCGTTACTGACCGGGCATAGACTGCATTGTTGACCAAGGCATAGACTTGCGTTACTGACCGAGGCATAACTGCATTGTTGACCGAGGCATGGACTGTGTTACTGACCGAGGCGTAGACTGTGTTACTGACTGAGGCATAGACTGCATGTTGACCGAGGCATAGACTGCATTACTGACTGAGGCATAGACTGTGTTACTGACCGAGGCATAGACTGCATTGTTGACCAAGGCATAGACTGCATTGTTGACCAAGGCATAGACTGCATTGTTGACCAAGGCATAGACTGCATTGTTGACTGAGGCATTGACTGCATTGTTGACTGAGGCATTGACTGCATTGTTGACTGAGGCATAGACTGCATTACTGACTGAGGCATTGACTGCATTGTTGACTGAGGCATAGACTGCATTGTTGACTGAGGCATTGACTGCATTGTTGACTGAGGCATTGACTGCATTGTTGACTGAGGCATAGACTGCATTGTTGACTGAGGCATAGACTGCGTTACTGACCGAGGCATAGACTGTGTTACTGACCGAGGCATTAGACTGCGTTACTGACTGAGGCATAGACTGCATTGTGACCGAGGCATGGACTGTGTTATTGACCCTTGCATTGGCTCCATCATTGACTGGGGCATAAAATGCGTTATTGACCGAGGTATCGACTGCCTTGTGGCCAAGTCATGACCGCATATTACCCCGTGGCATACGGTGTTGTTGGTGCATTGGGCAGTGCCTGTACTTCTGGTTGTATTAACTTAATGAATGAATGTATCAACTCAATTGACTGCATTGACTCTGTCATGATTCAATGTATTTTATTTGGCATTGTATACAGATACATTGCCAGGAAGTTCTTTCAACTCTGGGTGTCAGCATGTTTTGGTAAAGTTGGACCTCATAGGATCATGTAGGGCTGTCTTCCCTCATGCATTCTATAGCTTCGGGGCATTTTGTGGATCCCTAGCCTCGTCACACCAACTTAAAAGATTTGAATGTTAGATAATTGATAAATTAAATTACCATGAGCTTGAAGCTGATTTGCATGGAGTACCTTCACAGGTACTCCACCATGAGGTGTACTACTGGGACGGTACTAAGTGTAAACGTAGTGGATGGATAACCCCCCCATTTTGCGCCAGGGTAACCTGTGGTGTAGGTATTTTGTGGCTAGGTACTTCAATTCTTCTGTGAAGAATTTGTGGGCTGTTCCTCCAGAGATACAACAGATGGATGTTAATGATGGTAATAATTTGTTCTTGTCATAAATCTAAGCATGGATGCAAAATGTTTTCTCTCAATGTGTGTCTAATCTATAGGGTTTGTTATCATTTTGTAAGTTGCAATGTCTGTTTGAATATCTGATATTTGGCAGACTCTTTATTTGGACCATTCACATCCCTATAGTCGGTAAAATTAATAATTGTATTGTCCTTGTTATTTGTACAGGGCTCACTACAATAAGCAGTTATTGCGTAGAGTTTGGCGAGAATGGCATGATATGTGGTGGGTTAACCGTAGAGAATGGAGACTCAATGTCAGAGCTCAATATCATTACAGGTAAAGGGGTTGGCAAAATTGAAATGTCGTAAACAAACTCTATTCCTAAAACAACCGTTTTACTGACCTCTCATAACAAATTAAATAAAATAGGCTCCAAAAGTTTCAAACCTGTAAAATACTGAAAACAGGTGCTATCGCCAACACCAGTACACCACACAATCAAAGCCGGTATGAAGGCTGATCACTTAACACCTCTGTGGCTAAGTGGGTCACATCTGACCCATAGAGGGAACAAAGTAATATTTCTGATCGCTTTTGGGATCTATACTAGCATATAATACCACATAATCCAAGTCCTTTGAAAAAGAAATTGCAAAGGATTTACTAGATGGTTGCAATTGACTACCCAGGAATTGGCTTGTCTCTGCTAAGTCATTGTTAGTTGCAGTTTACAAAGGTAGAGTGTTATGTAACATTTAATCCTTGGATAATATGGTAGTAACTATCAACCTAGATGCAAAAAAAAAACAGACTCATGTACATGTAGGAATAGCTATACACCAGGGTTGACTGAACTGGTTAGTAAAGGTGGTAAACCAATGTTTTAACAGAAAAATCAAAGTGAAAACACATAACATAGCTCCCACTATGAGATGAGGACACACCATGCTCTAGGAGCACAGTTCATTGACATCAGCTCACTTTTGCACAGGGTTTGCAATGGTGAGGTCTGCATTCCACACTATAAAAAGTATCTTTTAATTATGACCCCCCCCCAAAAAAACAAGACAAATGGGTTAACCAGCTATGGCAGTATTGCATTTGTGGTTCATAGGCAATATTTTTGTGGAAACTGATTTGAATGACACTGTGTGAAATGATTCCCACATACCTTATGCACAATAAAACCCAGTGGGGACCCTCATTGATTTGGTGACCCTAGTTGATTTTTGCCTTAGAAAGGGGAATTGAGCCAAACATGCCATGGTGGTTTTAAAATTAAATAGACAAATCGGTACCAGTGCAAGGGTGTATTGAATCCATCCCACAATGCAATGCACCATTTTTGGGAATTTCACTTCAGTAATGTCATGTGTCCCACAAATATCCTAGTCTTAACAATAAAAAACTCTGACTTGACACTCATTTAGTACCCATCAATCTATGTTGAGGGAATTTTTAGCTTGATCATGAAATGGGATCATGTTCTTAACTCTTGAACACTTTTTTTATCACTAAGTACTGACTTTTGTTTGAGGATACATTGCACTGGCATTCTGGGATGATTAAAACAACCCTCTGATGCCACATGTTAATATTTATTTTTATTCCTAAATATGATCCACATACTGGATATGGTAGCACCCCAAATATGGTAATTAAGAGGGGATTGCCAAATATTATAACAAATTAGTGTACCAAAAGGTATGGTAACAAGCATGCATATTTTTCCCTTTTTTATGGAATACTGTCTTAGGCTATTTCTGTGTTCCTTTCCCATATAGGAACCATTTAAAGTGTGTAAGGAAAAAACGTTTGCTTCTATTTGACCATAGCATTTTGAATTTGGAGGCCAACTTTTTACGGACTTAATCAGGCGGCCGTACGTACCCCTGTGTGATTGCTGGTCGAAGTTTTATTTTAGTTTTTGACTTTTGATTTTCTCTGGATCTGAACTTTTACTTACCATAATTGGGTAATCTCATCCCAGAACATTTGTGCACTTTTCTGCGCAAGTCTCTCCTATTTTACAAGGTAACTAACAAGTTTTATTTGTGAACACTGAAGCGGCACTGGTGTGAAGCTGTTGAAATTTTGCAACCCGTCCCGATCTATCATCGTAGTACATGTACTCTTGAACTCAGAACTAATTGTGTTGTGACACTAATGCATCCCATCAGCTGCTTATTAAAAAACGATCCTTGATGCTCTCTTTGCAGTGTCAATAACACCACTAGTACACCACAAAACGGAAAATGAGCAAAAAGAAACAGATGGATTTGATTTAGACGAGAGTATTATCGATGCGGTGGGGGATTTTGGTTAATTAATCTATGATGGGGGCCATTGACCAAGTCAATGAAAGCGACCAGATAAGCCAGAAAAACAAGAAGATAGCCCGTCCGTTTTTGAAGGAGCTTTAAGCCACCTGAAAGAGCATGAGAAAACTTTAATCAATTTTATACAGAGTTGCTTCAACAACTTTATGATAGATACCTTTGATACTAATCCGTCCCAGAAGCAGGTTTGCTTGCACATTTCCAGAAGACAAACTAGAACAATATACGCGAAGCAGAAAACTTTAGAGTGTCAGGACTTGACATTCAGCTAATGACACAAAGAAGTGCCATGGAGAAAGTTTGCGTTGTTGATACAGAGCCTTGAAGTCAGATCTCAACAAAGAGACTTTGTAGCGTTGTCCACCGGGCTGGCAAGTCCAGGAAGCAAGTGATTTGTAGGCATGACGTCTAGAGACAAGAAAGAATAAATTATTAGAAAACAAGAAGAAGCTAAAAGGGAGAACAACCGAGTAGGAGACAGATTACATGTACGTGAATGAAGACCTGACACCGCTCAGACTAAAAAGGCTAAATTTGGCAAAACAGCATTTCAAGGGAGCACATACCATCAACGGTAAAATTGTGGTGTACAAGGATGAAAAACCTCATTCTTGGAGGCACCGGATGACTTCTTTGAGTAGGTATTGACACAATTGATTGTGAAACGCTGAAGAGTTGGGTCTTTCTGACTACATAGTTAGTTCAAAGAACTATGGAAAAAGATGAGAAGGAAGATGCGATCCTGATACCAGTCTGTGAACTCTGAACATTGTTATTGTTATATTCTAACTGAATTTTTTTGTGCTAAATATATGTGGACTAAAAGCAAGCTCTTTCAAATGACTTTGAAAATTTTATTGAAAATTATGATGTTGTGGCTTTAACTGAAACCACTTCGATGATAGACAATTTATCATACCGTTTTGATGATTTTGTTTTCATGAGTAAAATAGAAAATTTGCCAAACATGCTTCAGGGGGTGTTGCTCTTTTAATCAGAAAGTCAATTTCAACCTCTTTCATTCACTGTATCCCCACTGAAAATGATTGGTCACCCTGGTTCCGTGTTGATAAGATGTGTTTGGTCTCGATACATTATTTGGTATCGTTTTATATCCCAGCCAAAATCCTGTTATGCGTCAATCCGATAATGGTTGATGAAATTGAAAGTCAACTTATATCTTCACTAAGAGATATCAGTGTTTGCATTATGGGCGATTTCAATGCCAGGTTTGGTAAATTAAATGTTTTATCTTTGAACCAGATGTTTATTGATTTAAGAAAGATTTCATTGCAAATCAAATTGGTTATGAGCAAAAATGCCTGCTTTGATCTTGGTCAATAATCTCATCGTACCCCCATGGCGACTGCAATCAACTATGGACATAGATTGGTGGATATGTGTAAAAAATATGGGTCTATTAATTGTAAATGGTAGATGTGAATGGATGCCATGCCTTTGGTACAACCACTTGTTCAATGCAAGTATTGTTTGATTATGTAGTCCTGTTCACCTGATCTTCCTTAGTGCAAGGTTGTAAATTTTGAAATTCCTGCCCATTTTGTCAATTGCTTTCAGAATAAACATAAAATCCTGTTCCCTTAACTCTCTGAAAAACCCAAACTATATGAAAAACAAGTCTGTTAAGAAAATATGTTGATTGTGATGTTATGCAACTGATGTTGCTACGAGAAATCTGTTTGGATGCTGTAATAAGAATGATTTTATAAGTCACATTTTGTATTGAGACTCTTTAAAAATATGATAGGCAATTAGATCGGTGAAAAAATGATTTTCAAAATGTCCTCAAGAGAATGTTGACGAAATTTGGTGACATGATTCGATAATAGTGCAAGAAAATGTAATATGAAAAAGAGGTGTAATGTCAGGAAAAAGTTTACAAAAGAAAGAATGGTAATAAACCCTGGTTTATTCAGAATGGTGAAGCAAAAAAGGAGTATTTTTAACACTAAGAACTACTTCAAAATGTTAAAACTGATGCAGCTTTACATTATATGAGAACTGCAAGTAAAGCCTATAAAAAGCAGTTGCGTTTAAAGTTCCAGATACATTTGGAAAAACGTGAATGCTGAATCAGTTCTGCTAAGCATGACCCAAAACCTTCTGGAACGTTTGATGGTAAAAAAAATTCTGGGAAAAACAACCCTGATTTGGAATCTTTTAAGATCACAGTTTCCAACTTTTGAACAGTGGTGTCGAAATTCCGATATGAGAACTGAAACTAAAAAATGGGTCAAACAAACGATATGTTGGATATGCCTTTCACACAGGAAGAAATTTTGGAATGTATTGGTAAACTCAAGAACAAAAGCATGTGTGATGATCAGATTTTTGAATGAATTACTTAAATCAACTAGCATTATCTTCATTGATGTTTAGTTTAAATTAGTTCAATTTAATTTTGACAAAGGTATGTAACCTCAAAGTGTTGGCTTATGGTTTTTAATTATTCATTATCTAAAAATAAGGTGATAAGGAAGATGCTGCTAATTACAGAGGCATCACAATTTTGATTGCTTCGGTAGCTATTTACGTCAATACTCATCAAAGATTACTAAGTTTGCTGATGGAATTTGATATCATTGGTCCTGAGCAAGCTGGATTTAGGAAGTTTCTCTACTATTGACATATTTTCACTTTCAAATTATTGTTGGTATTTCATTTAAGCCAAAAAAAAGACTATCTGCGCATTTATTGATTATAGAAAGCTTTTGACAATATTGATAGATGAAATTATGAAGAAACTTGTAAAATATAATATTCATGGGAAAACTGTTTTTTTAATTTGTTTATACCTTGTAAGCTGCTAAATCATGTATCAATTAAAGTTCCAATCATCTTATTTTTAAACTGCATTTCTGGGGTTAGACAGGGGAAAATCTTTCCCCGCTTCTCTTTTCCATTTTTCTAAGTGATTTGGAATCATTCCTTTCAACCCTTATTAGGGTTTACCAAGTTCATGATAGTGTTTTATACATTATTGAGGACGAGGACACGAATTATTTTAAATTTGTTTGTTTAGTATATGCTGATGACGTAAACGATTATCTTTCAGAAAATGAGAGGCAACTGCAGCTAGCCCATTAATGGTATGAATGAGTATTGAAAGTTTCAGGTTGCAGATAAGACTTCCAAATCCAAAGTTTTAGTTTTTTCAAGACGTAAATTAAAAACAAGCCTGTTTATCACCTTCAATGGAGCATGTCTTGGAAGTAGTGTAATCCTTCCGTTTACCACCTGGGGATAAAAATTTAATTACAACGTAGTTTCAATGTGGCAATTAAGCACCTTCATGATATTGCAAGTAAGCCATGGTTGTTATCCTTAAAAAGGCCGATCCATGAATTTGGATATTGATTCAGCTCAAATTTTTGAATTTCAGTTGTAGTTCCAATCTTGCTGTATGGCTGTGAATTCGGGGGTTTTCAAATAAAACTTAGTTTTGAAAAGTTACACCACCTGAAATTTTGTAAAATTCCTTTTTGAAAGTGAAAAAATTACTTCACTTCAAATGAGTTATGGTGAACTTGGTCGTAAACATTATCAAATTTAATTAATTCAAGAATAATTCAATATTGGTTCAAAATTAGTCTCGGGTGATTATTTCAAAACTGTCATCAATTGTTTATCGAGTTATTCTCATTCATATCAAACATCAAAATCTAATTTAACTGGTTCAAATTTGAATCTATTTTAAATAATCTTGGTCTTTTTGGGTTTGTCTGGATCAACACAAGTAAATGGTGTAATTAAGAGTTGGTTGAAAAATAAGGTCGCACAATTCTAAATGATAATTATATTCACGCTGGGAATCAATGTCTTTTGATTCAACCAATGTATCATTATAGAGTGTTTAAAACTGAGCTGTGTTATAAAAATTATAATCAATGATTTATACCCAAATTAAGGATTGCCTTTTACAAAATTTTAGATGTAGGAATGTAGAGCTAGCTACCTGTTGAGTTGGCATCTTATACAAACATTAATTACTGTGCTAGAATTTGTTGAAAATGTGGATCTCAATGTACATTGGGGATGAATATCATATTTTTATTATGCAAGTTTTTCGACCAAAACAAAAAAAACCTTTATTTCTAGTTATTATCAAAAGTACCACCGGTCTATGTTTAAGTTAATCAACTCATGAATTCAAAAGGAAAACTTGGTTAGACTGTGTCAGTTTCTTCTTCTTTAATATTTGCAAAAATCTGTAATATGTTCAAAGTTAAACCTTCCCTTTATTTATATCCATAATACGCACATGTTCTGATGTAATAGCTGTAAATTTCAACTTCATTTGTTACTTCGTAAAATCACACTGTTGCTACTGTACACATATTTTTGTCATGTTTGTAGTACTGTATTATACCTTGGTTTGTAAGATTTTAGAACAAAAATGAAACTTGAAACTTGCAATTACATTTTTATCTCCTGGCCCAAAAGGGCATGGGGGATTTTTGTCCATGTCTTCTTCTTCAGCATCCCCTGTAACCAGTAACAACACCCTGACCCAATCTACATGAAACTTGCACCACAGAACCTAAGTATCTACTGCTACTTGCCCTGTGACAGACAGGTCTGTAGGCCAAGGCCAAGGTCATATTTGCATATTTCTCTCTTATTCCCAATCAAGGACTAACTCTGGAAACAAACTGATTTTTATTTTTTTTTTGCCTAATGTCTTTGTTTTGTAGGTACTGTATGACCCGCAAGGTGTGGCAGGCATGGGTGCAATACGTGGTGACACAGAAAATAACTAATGCTAAGGTTGACATTGCTAATTGCATGGTAAAGAGATCTCAAAATGGGATAATGTATCCTGCTCCTTCTAAACCTGCTACAGACCATGAGTGAATAAGTATTAGAAAAAAACAACAGTTTTTTTGAAACAGCCTTACTGATACTTTGTGTGTCACCTGCCTTAAGGCAGAAGACACATAGGGATCACTTTGTCCACGTAGTCTGTTGATGTCTGTTTTTAAAGGCGGTCCCTTCGGCCGTCTTGTTCTGTTTCTGATGCGTTCTTCTTCTTCTTCTTTCTTTCTTTTTCTTTCTTTCTGTCTTCTTCAACATTTCCAACTGCTTCTCGTCATCATTGTTTGACTATTCTGACTAGACTTACAACAATGCAAATGACCGCTGACCCGTCCCATTAATGACACATGACATTGACCCCTGTTTGACCTTTGACCTGGCCACAGGCGTCAAATATGTAAGTTAATGTTCAAATTATCTTCTTCCTACAGCATTACGCCGATTCACTAAACTGGTTCAGAGGAACCACTGGGACACTTGCTCCATATCGGTGTTAGTGATACGGAGTCAAAGTCTTAAGGGGGTCATTTCCGGTTTGAAAAAGCCAAAATTGTGAAAAATATTCAAAAATGCTGTCCTTACAAATTAACGTACAGAGTGACTGTCATTAGATCACAATGTATTGGTTACCAGGCAGGGTCTTCGGTTGGTCCACATTGATTTAGGATCGAATGTCATAAGGGGTCACTTCCCGGTCAAAAACCAAAATATTCCAAAATATTCAAAAATGTTAATCTCAAAACCCAAACATAGTACAGTGACATAATTTTCAGATTTGCATTCATGTTACCTGGTGTATGCTTTTTATTTTTTGAGGTCAAGTCGTTAAAGTCTTTCCGGGTTTTTTTTTTTTTCAATTCATTAATTTATTCAGCATAAAATCTAACTGGACAGAAATGTATAATAACAGTATAATATTATAATAATCATAAGTAGCAATTGTAGACTGTACTAAGATAAACTGGTCAGGTATATGATATGGATATGCAGACCAGTAATGGACAGCCCCGATAGGGCTTATTGGTTATTGCTGGCCCTGAATACATACAAGTAAATATACTCAATATTAACAATATTTTTATTTTTTTTACTTTTTATATATAAAATTTACAATAGGTACATACACATAACAAAAAACATACAAACCAACCCAACACAAACATATCTAAGCTAACCAACACTTAACGGGAAAACGGGATACGCAAATTTTGGAGGAGGAGAGACTTATCCAACATGTCTTGCTGAGGTAATGTAATAATAGTTCAATAATGAGTAAGCAAGATAGAAGAGGTAAAGGTTAGGAAAAGGTAAGGAGGAAATCAAATAGGATGGAGAAAAGGTGAGAGAAATAAGGACTTTGGGAGAAATTTAAAAAGACTTGTACGGTTATTAAATGTTTTTTTCAGATGAGCTTTAAAGTATTTTTTGTTTGTTAATTGTTGTGCATGGATCTGAAGATCATTCAAAGTTTTGGCGCCGTGATACTGAATAAAGTGCTTTTCAATCAGAGGAAGATTTTGGGAGGGGAAGATGAAGTTTTTGTCTGCTTGTCTGGTGTTATAGCTGTGGATTTGTTCCGTTTGTGGTAAGTAATTGCTGAAGTTCGAGGTAAATAATTGTTGTGGGTAGTCAAACATTAAGACGCTGTTTGAAATTTTGGTTGAAGGTGATCTATTTTAAGTGTTTTCAGTGATTGAAATGGCAAATGTGTGAGTTCTGGGGGTTGAGTTTGTGAGAGTGCGAATGGCCCATTTTCTGTGTGAAGTTTAGTTTGGTGAGTCGTGAAAGATAGTTGGAGGCCCA
>JAMKCH010032484.1:0-23977 GCA_023653785.1 Ophioderma brevispina
GTCATGGACAATGGGGTCCTGGACGATTAAGGTCCACAATGGTCATGGACCATGGGGTCACAATGGGTCCATGCTGGGTGTCATGGACAATGGGTCACTGTGGGGTCATTGACAATGTGGTCACAATGGGGTTATGGCACAAATAGGGTCACATGGGTCAATGGGGGGGTTCATTCTGTGACAAAGGGGTGGTCAATGGGGGGTCATGGAGTCATGGACAATGGGTTCATAATGGTGGTATATAATGGGTTCACTGTGGGGTCATCAGGCACTGGGGTCACAGTTGGGGTCATGACAATGGGTCACAATGTGTGTTTTCATGTACAATGAGGCCACAATGGTTTCAATGGAAAAAAAAAGAGAGGTTCATTGGGATCAATGGGGTCATGGAAAATTGGGGTCAATTTTGGACATGGACCTATCCGGATCAATTGTTCATTGGAGTCAATGGGGTCACAATGGGGTCAGGATCAATTGGGGCCACAATTGGGTCATGGACACTTGGGTTCAATGGACCAATGGATCACTAATGGGGTCTGGACAATGGGGTCCCGGGTTGGGGTCCCAGTGGGGTCATGGACCAATGGGGTCACAATGGGATCATAGCTAATGGGGTCACAATGGGATCATGGACAACGGGGTCACAATGGGTCATGGACAAATGGGGAGAAGGGGTGCCAAAGCATTTTCAAAGGGGCAAATTTGGTTAAAAAAAATTGGGGTCAATTGAGGTCATGGACAATTGGGTCACTATGGAGTCATTGACCATTTGGGTCACAATGCTGTCATGGACACTGGGGTCACAATGGGGCCAAATTGGGGTCCAATGGGGGGTCACTATGGATCACAATGGGATCATGGACAATATGGGGTCATGGACAATTGTTCATGGACGATGGGTCACAATGGTTCCATGACAATGGGGTCACTGTGGGGTCATTGACCATGTGGTCATCAATGGGGTCAGGACAAAAGGGTCACAATGGGGACAATGGGGTCCTGACAAAGGGGTCCCAATGGGGTCAATGGAGTCATGGACAATGGGGTCACTATGGGTCATGGAATTGGGGTCACTGTTGTGGGTCATAGGCAATGGGGTCACAGTGGGTTCATGGACAATGAGGCCACAAGGGTTTTTCATGGACAATGAGGCACAATGGGATCAATGGGGTCATGGAAAATTTGGTGTTCAATTGGCACATGGACAATACTCCGGATCATGGGTCCAGTGGAGTCAATGGGATCACAATGGGGTCTTGGACATTGGGGTGTCACAATGGGGTCATGGACAATTAGGCCCCCACAATGTGTCATGGAAAATGAGGTCATTGGGTTCATGGCAAATTGGGTTCAATGTTGGCATGAAAATGGTTCATCTGCAATGGGGACCTATGGGTTCCATGACAATTGGGGGTCAATTTGGTATGGCCATCCGGATCATGGGTCAGTGGAGTCAATGGGGTCACTTGGGGGTCATGGACACAATGGGGTTTATGGAACAATGGGGAGTCATGGACAATTGGGGTCCACTCGTGGTCATGATAACTGGGGTCACAGTGGGGTCCTGGACAATGGGGTCACAGTGGGTTTCATGGACCATGAGGCCCCAATGGTTTCATGGTAAAGAGGTCATTGGGGTCAATGGTCATGGAAAATTGGGTTTCAATGTTGGCATAAAATGAGGTATCTGCAATGGGTCACATGGGGTCATGGCAATGAGGCATTGGGGTCATGGACAATTGGGGACATTGGGACATGGAAAATTGGGGTCAATTTGGACATTGGACAACAATCCGGATCAATGGGGTCATGTGGCATGGGTTACACAATGGGGTCATGGACAATGGGTCAACGGGGTCCACAGTGGGGCACAGTGTGGGTGCATGGACCATGGTGTCACAGTGGGGTCATAGTGGGTCATGGACAATGGGTACCTATGGGGTCACAGTGGGTTCATTGACCATTTGGTTTGGTCAATGGGGTCATGGACAATTGGGGTGAATGAGTCCTGGACAATTGGGGCATGGACAATGGGGTCACTATGGGGTCATTGACACTGGTGTTAAACGTAGGGGCACGGGTCCTGGACAATTGGGTCATGGACAATGGGTCACAATGGGTCATGGGCAATGGTTTGACAATGGAGTTCACAGTGGGGTCTGGACAAAAATGGTCCAATTGTGGGCAATCTGGTCACTATGGGGTCATGGACAATGTGGTCACTGTGGGTCTCATGGACAATGTGTCCACAAAGGGTCAGGAACAATGGGGTCCACAAGGGTAACAATGGGTCATGGACAATGGGATCACAATGGGGTCATTACAATGGGCTCAACAATGCTGTCCTGAATGGGGTCACAATTGGTCATGGTTCACTATGTGGTCAGTGACAAAATGGTGTCATGGGGTCAATGGAGTCATGACAATGGGTTCACTAGTAAGGGTCATGAAATATTGGGGTCACTATGGGTCATGGACAATGGGACACTGTGGGGTCACTGTGGGTCACTGTGGGGTCACTATGGTCAATGGGGTCACTGTGTGGTTCACTATGGGTCCACTGTGGGGTCACTGTGGGGTCACTATGGGTCCACTATGGGTCACTATAGGGTCACAATGGGGTTACTATGGTTCATTGACAATGGGGTCACATGGAGTCATGGAGAAGGGGGTCACAGGGGTCATGGATAATGGGGTCACGGGGTTTATGGACAATTTGGGGTCAATGGACGTCATGGACATGGGGTCAATGTAGTCAGGACAATGGGGTCACTATAGGTCATGGACAATGGAGACACTGTGGGGTCACTGTGTTGGGGGTTCACTATGGGGTCACTATTGGGTCACATGGGTCACTGTGGGTCAATATGGGGGTCCACTATGGGGTCACTATAGGGTCACTATGTGGGTCACCATGGTGTCATTGATAATGGTCTGTGTCATGGGTTTTTTCATGGACATTGGGGTATGGAGTCCATTGACAATGGGATCACAAGGGTTTCATGGCCATGCGTCATTGGGGTCAATGGTCATGGACAATTGGGTTCAAGGGGGCATGAAATATTGGGTCATTGACAATGGGGTCACAGTGGGGTCCTGGACAATGGGGTCAATGGGGTCACTTGGGATCATGGACAATTTGGTCAATGGGGTCATGCACATGGAGTCACAATGGGGTCATGGAAATGGGTCACAATGGGGTCATGGACAATGGGGTTAATGGGGGCATGGACAATGGGGTCACAATGGGGTCATTTACCAATGGGACCACAATTGGGTCATGGGCAATGGGGTCACAATAAGGGTTATGGACATGGGGTTCAACCGTGGGGTCATGACAATGGGGTGACAATGGAGTCACAGTGGGGTCATGACCAATGGTCCCAGTGTGGTCATATGGCACTAATGGGGCTTGGAACAATGGGGTCACTATGGGGTCTGGACAATGGGGTCACTGTTGGGGTCATGGACAAGGGGTCCCTGCTGTTGGGTCATGGACCATGGGGGGGGCCACAATGGGCGTCAGGAAACAATGGGGTCACAATGTGGTCATGGGGTCCCTATGGTGTCATGCAATGGTGTCAATGGGTCAATGGAGTCATGGACAATGGGTTCAAACTATAGGGTCATGGACACTTGGGTTCACTAATATGTCATGGACATGGAGACAAACTGTGGGTCACTGTGGGGTCACTAGGGGTCACTGTGGGGTCACTATTGAGTCACTGTGGGTTCCTATGTGTCACTATGGGGTCACAATTGTTATGATTGGTCATGGACAATGGGGATCACAATTGGGTCCAGAGAATGGGTCAATGGGTTCATGGAACAATTGGGGTCAATGGAGTCTGACATTGGGGTCAATGGAGTCATGGACAATGGGATCTACTATAGGTCATGGACCAATGGGGTCACTAATGGGGTCTGGAAACGGGGTCACAATGGGTTCAATGGACAATGAGGTCATTGGGGTCAATGGGTCATGACAATTGGTTCAAGGGGCATGAAAAGATTGGGGTCCATTGACACTGGGGGTCAATGGGTCTGGACAATGGGGTCCATGGGGTCACTTTGGATCATGGACAATTTGGTCAAGTTTGGGGTCACAATGGGTCATGCACCATGGAGTCACAATGGGGTCATGGACCATGGGGTCACAAATGGGTCATGGACAATGTTGTCACAATGGGTTCATTACATGGGTCTCTGGGGCAATGGACAATGGGGTCAATGGTGCTCTGGACATGGGGTCAATGGGGGTCCATTGACAAATGGGGTCACATGGGTCATGGACAATGGGGTTAAAGGGGTCATGGACAAATGGTGTCACTATGGGGTCATGGACATTGGGGTCAATGGGTCCAATGGGGTCATGGACATTGGGGTCAATGGGGTCTGGACCAATGGGGCCAAGACCGGTCATGTACAATTGGGCCACTGGAGTCATGGCCAATAGGGTCCCTATAGGCATTGACAATTGGGGCACTATGGTGTCATGGACAATGGGGGTCAATGGGGTTATGGAGCACCTACAAAATCCTTTTCCGCCACGAAAGTGCAACACCGCATAGTTTCCTTATAAACCTAGAATTTGAAGTCGTATTTGTGTAGTTTTATGGCGGGTATTTGTCCTAGAGGAATGTTGCTTTTGGTGTCCTTCATGTGCGTATTCATTCATATATTTACTTATATTTACAAAATGGATTAGAAAGCTTTTGGCGGTATGTACGGCGACATAAGTGAACCGCCATTAACACCGATCTGCGAAGGCTCGGGAGCTAGAAAAAAACGGGGTGTAATTTTTCAAATCTAATTTAATTTGCAAAAACTGACATTGTCGATCTAGGGTTCAAAAGAAGATTTTTAATAGAACATGAAAATTCCAAATTCTTCTCCTGCAATTTCATTGCTCTAGTAAGGCAAGGGGCAAAGGATGACGATACAAGAGAGCCGCATAAGCACGTTGTTTTTTCATAGGTGGACCATTTTGTACTGTGCCCCCTTATGGACAATGGGGTCCAAGGGGGTCATGGGACATGTCAATTGATCAATGGACAATGGGGTCAAAGGGGTTCATTGGGGAAACAAAAAAAAAAAAAAAAAAAAAAAAAAAACAATGGGGTCAATGGGTTTTGTTTCAATGGGTCATGTACAATTGGGGTCAATGCGGTCCATGGACAATTGGGGTCAATGGAGTCATGGACAATAGGGGTCGCTATAGCTCTGGACATGGGGTCCACTATGCGGTCATGGACAGTTGGGGTCAATGGGGGCATTGACACTATTGGGGTCAATGGGGCATGGACAATCCGGATCATTTTAAATTACAATGCCAGTTTCGTACATGCCAGTTTTAGAATGTAAATCATGCAGTTTTGTAAATACAGTTTAGAATGTAATGCATTTGTAAATTTAATGTTAGAATGTAAATGCGGCTAAGAATTAAATGCACTTTTGGGTATAAGTGCCAGTTTTTTGGAATATAAAGTGCAGTTTTAAATTTAAAAATGCAGTTTAAAAATATAAATTCAGTTTTTTTAGATGATCAATGCGTTCTAAAATATAATGCAGGTTTTGTAAAATGCAGTTTTAAATGTAAATGCAGTTTTGCAAATGCATTTTAGAATGTAAATGCAGTTCAAAAGAAAGTAAATGCACTTTTGGGCTATAAGTGCATTTTTTGGAATCTAAAGTGAACATTTTAGAATTTAAATGCAGTTTAAGAATGTAAATGCAGTTTGCAGTTATAGAATGTAAATGCAGTTGTATAATGTAAATGCAGTTGCAGAATTTAAATACAGAATGTAATGTAGTTATAGAATGTAAATGCAGAATGTAAATGCAGTTTTAGAATGTAAATGCAGTTGGAGAATGTAAATGCAGAATGTAAATGCAGTTTTAGAATGTAAATGCAGTTGGAGAATGCAAATGCAGTTGGAGAATGTAAATCCAGAATTTAAATGCAGTTTACATTGTAAATGGAGTTGGAGAATGTAAATGCAGTTGAAGAATGTAAATGCAATTTTAGAATGTAATGTAGTTGGAGAATATAAATGCAGTTGGGGAAAGTAAATGCAGAATGTAAATGCAGTTTTATAATGTAAATGCAGTTATAGAATGTAAATCCAGAATATAAATGCACTTTTAGAATGTAAATGCAGTTGGAGAAGTGCAAATGCAGTTGGAGAATGTAAATCCAGAATTTAAATGGAGTTTTAGAATGTAAATGCAGTTGGAGAATGTAATGGAGTTTTAGAATGTAATGTAGTTGGAGAATATAAATGCAGTTGGGGAAAGTAAATGCAGAATGTAAATGCAGTTTTATAATGTAAATGCAGTTTTAAAATGTAAATGCAGTTTTACAATGTAAATGCAGTTTTATAATGTAAATGCAGTTTTAAAATGTAAATGCAGTTTTACAATGTAAATGCAGTTTTATAATGTAAATGCAGAATGTAAATGCAGTTTTAGAATATAAATGCAGAATTAAATGCAAAGTATACGTATTAGAAGATGTAAATGCGTTGGATAATGCAAATGCGTTGGAGAGATGTAAACCAGGAATTTAATGCAGTTTTAGAATTGTAAATGCATTTGGAATAATGTAAATACAGTTTTAGAAGGTAAATGAGAATATGTAAATGCAGTTCAGTTATAGAATTTGTAATGAAGAATATAAAATGCACTTTTAGAATGTAAATGCAGTTTTCGAATGTAACTGCAGTTGAGATGTAAATGCAGTTGTATAATGTAAATGCAGTTTTAAAACTGCAATGCGGAATGCAAATGCAGTTTTAGAATATAAATACAGTTGGAGAATGTAAAAGCAGTTTAGTGTTTGAATGTAAATGCAGTTGTACAATATAAATGCAGTTTTTAATCTGTAAATTGCAGTTTAAGAATAAAATGCAGTTTTAGGAATGTAATTCAGTGGAGAATGTAAATGCAGTGGAGAATGTAAAATGCAGAATGTAAATGAAGTTTTCGAATATAAATGAAGGAATGTAAATGCAGTTTTAGAATGTAAATGCAGTTGGAGAATGCAATGCAGTTGGAGAATGAAAAAATGCAGATTGTAATACAGATTTAGAATGTAAAATGCAGTTGGAGAATGTCAAATGCAGAATGTAAATGCATTTTTATTTTAAGTTTTAGAATGCAAATGCAGTTCGAGAATATAAATGCAGAATGTAAATGCAGTTTTAGAATGCAAAGCAGTTGGAGAATGCAAATGCATTGGAAGAATTGTACATCCGGAATTTAAAGTGGCAGTTTTTAAAATGTAAATGCAAGTTGGAGAGGAATGAAAATGCACAATTTTAGAATGTCAATGCAGTTTGAGAATGTATATCCAGAATTAAAATGCAGTTTCAGAATGTAATGCAGGTGGAGAAGTAAATGCCGGTGGAGAATGTAAATGCAGAATGTAATGCAAGTGTTAGGAGTTGTATGTATTGTTTTAAATGAGGCAGTTTTGAATTGTAAAAGCAGTTTAGGAATGTAATGCAGTTGAAAATGCAAGACAGTTGGAGAATGTAAACCAGAATTAAATGATGACAGTTTATCGCATGTAAATGCAGTTTGGAGACATGTAAATGCAGTTTTCGAATGTAAATGCAGTTAGAATGTAAATGCAAAAGGTAAATGTAGGGTTTAGAATGTAAATGCAGTTGGAGACTGTAAATGCAGTTAGTTGTATAATGTAAATGACTTTTTACAAACTGCAAATCGGATGCAAATGCAGTTTTAGAATATAAAGGGCGTTGGAGAATATAAATGCAGTGTGAGAATGTAAAAGCAGTGTTTAGGATATAAATGCAGTTGGAGGAATGTAAATGCAGTTGGAGAATGTAAATGAAGTTGGAAAAGGGGGGGGGAATGCAAATGCAGTGGAGAATGTAAATGAATTATAAATGCAGTTTTAGAATGTAAAGCAGTTGGACGAATGTAAATGGAGTTTAGCATGTAATGTAGTTGGAGAATATAATGCAGTTGGGGAAAGTAAATGCAGAATGTAAGCAGGTTTTAATGTAAATGCAGTTTAAAAATGTACAATGCAGTTTTACAATGTAAATGCAGTTGGAGAATGTAAAGCCGAATGTAATGCTCACGTGAAGATTGTAAATGCAGTTGGAGAATTTAAATCCGAAATTTAAATGCAGTTTTAGAATGTTGTAAGCATTTGGATAATGTAAATACAGTTTTAGAATGTAAATGCAGAATTGTCAATGCAGTTATAGAATGAAATGCAGTAGAAGATAAATTCACTTTAGAAGGTAAAATGCAGTTTAGAATGTTAAATGCAGTAGAGAATGTAAAATTGCAGTTTTAGAATGTAAATGCAAGTTTTAGAATGTAAATGCTAAATGTAAATGAAGTTTAGAATGTAATTGCAGTTGGAGGAAATTAACTGCAGTTAGTGTTAATGTAAATGCAGTTTTAAAACTGCAAATGCGGAATGCAAATGAAGCTTTAGAATATAAATACAGTTGGAGAAGTGTAAATGCAGTTGTATAATGTAAATGCAAGTTTTAAACTGCAAATGCGGAATTGCAAATGCAGTTTAGTTTAGAATATAAATACAGTTGGAAATGTAAATGCAGTTGAAGAATGTAAAAGCAGTGTTAGAATGTAATGCAGTGGACAATATACAAATGCAGTTTTTAATGTAAGCAGTTTAAGAATAAAAGGCAGTTTTAGAATGTAAATGCAGTTGGAGAAGTAAATGCAGTTGGAGAGAGTAAATGTAAATGCGATGTGTTGTAAATGATCGTTTTAGAATGTAAATGCAGTCATAGAATGTAATGCAGTTTTAGAATGTAAATAGAGTTGGATAATGTAAATGCAGTAGGAGGAATGTAAAGCAGGACTGTAAAATGCAGTTATAGAATGTAATGCAGAATATTAAATTCACTTTTTAGAATGTAAATGCAGTTGAGAATGTTAATGCAGTTAGAAGAATGTAATGCAGTTTAGAATGTATATTGCAGTTTAGAATGTAACTGCCTAAAATGTAAATGCAGTTAGAATGTAATGCAGTTGGAGAATGTAAATGCAGTTGTTATGTTAAATGCATGGTTTTTTAAAAACTGCAAATGCGTAATGCAAATGCAGTTACATGTAAAGCAGTGGAGAATGTAAAGCAGTGAAGAAGGTAAATGCAATTTTAGAATATAAATGTAGTTGGAGGAATATAAATTGCAGGTGGGGAAAGTAATTGCAGAATTTTTAAATGCAGTTTTATAAGTAAATGCAGCTTAAAATGCAGCTTGTTAGTGGTTGCCTTTGGCGACGCATGTAGGAATACCTTCCAATTTGTCTGGAATAGCTCCTGCAAACCTTAGGAGGGAACCTTAAGACGATCAAGCTCGCCAAGAATGTGATGAACCTGGTACTTATCCTAATCCCACCCCAACACCCTTTGAGGATTCAAGAGAATTCCACGGAATCACTTGCTACCCAATCCATGACACTCAGTCACAGTATATCCCTATCGATCTCATCCTGGATCAATGACAGATGGTATGAGCAATGGTAACCTCTGACTTTGAACCTAAAGCAGTTTGTGGACAGCCCACATAGCAAGCCCAAAGGCGGTGGACCTGTAGGGAAAGCATGGGAACATCAAACAGACTCAGAACTGGCGTGGTCGTACAAAGAACTTCCTTCAAAAGATCGGAGTAGAACCTACACCAAACTGCGATTGTGAGGCCACAAACCATAGCCACATCATTAGATGACTGTGAGGTCTACAAGTCCCCAAGCGGAATCCCAGGCCTGATCACCTGGATGATGGGTGAACTACAGATGCGTTAAAGACGGATCTTCGACTGTGATTTTGGACTTGTACGAACGAACGAAAACGAACGAGCTTCAAAATGTAAATGGAGTTTGGAGAATGTAAATGCGTTTGGAGAATGTAAATGCAGAATATGTTGTAAATGCAGTTTTCGAATAAAATGCAGAATGGAATGCAGTATTAGAATGTAAATGCAGTTGATAATGCAAAATGCAGTTGGAGAATTTAAATCCCAGAATTTAAAGCAGTTTTAGAATATAAATGCTTTGGATTAATGTAATTACAGTTTTAGAATTAAACAGAATATTAAATGCACTTTTAGATGTAAATGCAGTTTAGAATGTAAAGGCAGTTAGAGAATGTAAATGGCAGTTGTATAATGTAAATGCAGTGTTAAAACTTGCAATGCGGAATGCCAAATGCAGTTTAGAATATAAATACAGTTGGAGAATGTAAAGCAGTTGAAGAATGTAAAAGCAGTGTTTAGAAGTAAAATGCAGTTGTACCATTAAATGCAGTTTTAAATGTGAAAATGCAGTTTTTAAGAAGAAAATGCAAGTTTACGAAGTAAATTGAAGTGGGACTGAAATTGCAGTTGGAGAATGTAAAAGGCCGAATGTAAATGAAGTTTTAGTAAGTAAACAAGTTAGAATGAAATGCAAGTTTTAGAATTGTAAAACAGGTGGAGAATGTAAATGCAGTTGAGAAGTGCGAATGCATTTGCAGAATGTTAATGCAGTCTTATAATGTAAATGCAGTTTGAAATGAAATGCGTTTTAGAATGTGAATACAGTTGGAGAATTTGTCAAATGCAGGTTGGAGAATGCAATTGAAGTTGGACAAGTAAATCCAGAATTTTTATTAATGCCAGTTTAGAATGTAATGCAGATTTTGGAAATGTTGTAAATGGAGTTTAGAATGTTAAATGCAGTTTTAAACTGCAAATGCGTAATGCAAATGCAGTTAATGTAAATGCAGTGAAGAATGTAAATGCAATTTTAGAATGTAAATCAGAATATAAATGCAGTTATAGAATGTAAATGCCAGAACATAATGCACTTTTTGAATGTAAATGCAGTTGGAGAATACACATGCATTGGAGGAATGTAAAAGCAGTGTTTAGAATGTAAATGCACTTGACAATGTAAATGAGTTTTTAATGTAAATGCAGTTTAAGAATAAAATGCAGTTTTAAGGTAAATGCAGTTGGAGAATGTAAAGCGATGTAAGGCAGTTTTAGAAGTAACTGCAGTTTTAGAATGTTAAATGAGTTGGAGAATGCAAATGCAAGTGGACAATGTAAATCCAGGAATTTAATGCAGTTTTAGGAATGTAAATGCAGTTGGAGAATGTAAATGGAGTTTAGAATGTAAATGCAGTTTTAAACTGCAATTGGTAATGTCAAATCAGTTTAATTGAAATGCAGTTGGAGAATGTAAATGCAGTTGAAGAATGTAAATGCAATTTTAGAATTCAATGCAGTGGAGAATATAAATGCAGTTGGGGAAAGTAAATGCAGAATGTAAATGCAGTTTTATAATGTAACTGCAGTTTTAAAATGTAAATTCAGTTTGAAGTAAATACAGTTGGAGAATGCACAATGCAGGTGGAGAATGAAAATGCGATTGTAAATGCAGATTAGAATGTAATGCAGAATGTAATGCAGAATGTAAATGCAGATGTAAATGCAGTCATAGAATGTAATGCAGTTCGAGAATATAAATGCAGAATGTAAATGCAGTTGTAGATGCAATCAGTTCGTAGAAGTGCCAAATGAATTGGAGAATGTAACTACGGCATTTATATGCAGTTTTAAAATGTAAATGCAGTTGGAGAATGAAAATGCAGTTGGAGAATGTAAATGCAGTGTAGAATGTTAAATGAGAATGTAAATGCATTTAGGTGTAATGCAGTTTTAGATGTAAAAGCACCCCCCCCCCTGTTTTAGAATGTAAATGCAGTTGGATAATGCAAATGCAGTTGGCAGAATGTAAATCCAGAATTTAAATGCAGTTTTAGAATGTAAATGCAGTTGGAGATGTAAATGCAGTGTTAGAATGTAAATGCAGTTGGAGAATGTAAATGCCAAAATGTAAATGTAGTTTAGAATGGTAATGCAGTTATATAATGTAAATGCATTTGTATAATGTAATGCAGTTTTAAACTGCAAATGAGGAATGCAAATGCAGTTTTAGAATATAAATGCAGTTGGAGAATGTAAATGCAGTGAAGAATGTAAAAGAAGTGGTTTAGAATTGTAATGCAGTTGGAGCATGTAAATGCAGTGAGAATGTAAATTTGCAGTGGAGAATGTTAATGCACAATGTAAATGCATTTTCTAATGAAATGCCAGTTTTAAAATAAATGGCAGTTTTACATGTAAATGCAGTTGGAGAATGTAAATGCCAGAATTGTAAATGCACTTAAGAAGTAAATGCAGTTGGAGAATTAAATCCAGAATTTAAATGCGTTTAGCATGTAAATGCATTTGGATATGTAAATACAGTTTTAGAAGGTAAATGAGAATGTAAATGCAGTTATAGATGTAAAGCAGAATATAAATTCACTTTTAGAATGTAAATGCAGGATTAGAATGTAAATGCCAGTTTTAGAATGTACATGCTAAATGTAAATGCCAGTTTTAGAATTGTAAATGCAGTTGGAGAATGTAAAGGCAGATGACAAGAATGTAAAAGCAGTGTTAGAATGATAAATGCAGTTGACAATGTAATTGCAGTTTTAATGTAAAGCCGTTTAAGAATAAAATGCCAGTTTTAGAATGTAATGCAGTTGGAGAATGTAAATGCAGTTGGAGAATGCGAAAGCAGAAGTAATGAAGTTTTAGAATGTAAATGACCAGTTTTAGAATGTAAATGCCGTTGGAGAATGCCAATGATTTGGACAATGTAAATCCAAATTTAAATGCAGTTTTCGAATGGAAAGCAGTGGAGAATGGCAAATGGTTTTAGAATGTAATGCAGTTTTAGAATATAAATGCAGTTGGAGATGTAAATGCAGTTGAAGAATGTAAAAGCCCGTGTTTAGAATGTATATGCAGTTGGAGAAGGTAAATGCAGTGGGAGAAATGTAAATGCAGTTGGAAGATGTAAATGCAGAAAAATTGTTAAATGCAGTTTTGAATGTAAATGACAGTTTTAGAATGTAAATGCAGTTGGAGAATGTAAAATGCAGTTTAAAAACTGCAAAGGCGGAAAGCAAATGCAGTTTAGAATAAATGCAGGTGGAGATGTAAATGCAGTTGAAGAATGTTGTAACAGCAGTGTAGTGTGTTTAGAATGAAAATGCAGTTGGAGAATGTAAATGCAAGTGGAATGTAAATGCAGTGGAGAATGTAAATGCACAATGTAAATGCATTTTAATGTAAATGCGTTTAAAATGTTAAAATGCAGTTTTACAATGTAATGCAGTTGGAGAGGGTAAAATGCAGAATTGTAAATGCCACTTTAGAATGTAATGCAGTTTGGAGAATTTAAATCCAGAATGTTAAATTGCAGTTTTAGAATGTAAATGCATTTGGAAATGTAATACAGTTTTAGAATGTTAATGCAGAATTAAAATGCGTTATAGAATGTTAATGCAGAATATAAATTCAATTTTAGAATTGTAAATGCAGTTTAGAATAGAATGTAATTGCAGTTTTAGAAGGAAATGCTAAATGTAAATGGCAGTTCTACGAATTGTCAATGCAGTGGAGAAAGTAAATGCAGATGAAGAATGTAAAACGGGGGCAGATGTAGGTTTAGAATGAAATGCAGGTGTACAATGTTAAATGCAGTTTTAATGGAAATGCGTTTTTTTTAAGATAAAATGCAGTTTTTAGAATGTAAATGCAGTGGGAGAATGTAAATGCAGTTGGAAGATGTAAATGCAGAATGTAAATGAAGGTTTTAGAATGTACATGCGGTTTTAGAATGTTGTAAATGCAGTGGAGAATGCAAAATTGCAGTTGGACAATGTAAATCCAGAATTTAAATGCAGTTTAGAATGTAATGCAGTTGGAGAATTGCCCAAAGGGATTTTTAGATGTAAATGCAGTTTGAATATAAATGCAGTTGGAGAATGTAAAGGCAGTTGAAGAATGTAAAAACAGTTGTTTAGAGTGTAAATGCTGTTGGAGAAGGTAAATGCAGTAGTTGGGAGAATGTAAATGCAGTTGGAGAATGTTAAAAATGCAGGAATGTAAATGCAGTTTTAGATTAAATGCAGATTTTAGAATGTAAATGCAGTGGAGAATGCAAATGCAGTTGGAGAATGTTAAATCAGAATTTAAAGGCAGTAGTGTTAGAATGTATATGCAGTTTTTAGAATGTAAATGCGTTGGGAGAATGTAAATGGCACTGAATGAAAATCGCACTTTAAGAATGGAAATGCAGTTTGGAGAAGTAAATCCAGAATTAAATGCAGAGTTTTTAGAATGTAAATGGCTTGGATAATGTAAATACAGTGTTTAGAAGGTAAATACAGAATGTAAGCAGTTATAGATAAATGACAGAATATAAATTCACTTTTAGAATGTAATGCAGTCAGAATGAACTGCAGTTAGAGAAGTGTGAAGGCAGTTTTTAGAATGTAAATGCAGTTTTGGTAAATGCTAAATGTAAATGCAGTTTGATGTAAATGCAGTTGGAGAAGAATGTTAAATGCAGTTGTATAATGTAAATGCAGAATGCAAATGCGTTTAAGAATATAAATACAGTTGGAGGAAGTAAATGCAGTTGAAAAGAATAGAATGTAAAAGCGGTGTTTAGAATGTAAATGCAGTTGTACATTGTAAATCAGTTTTTTCATATGTAAATGCGTTTAAAATAAAATGCAGTTTTAGAATGTAAAATGCAGTTGGAGAGTAAATGCAGTTGGAGAAGAATGTAAATGCAGAATGTATGAAGTTTTAGAAGGTAAATGCAGTGTAGATGGAAAATGCAGTTGGAGAATGCAAATGCAGTTGGACAATGAAATCCAGAATTTAAATCAGTCTTTAGAATGTAAATGCAGGTGGAGAATGCAAATGGAGTTTCGTTTAGAATGTAAAGCAGTTTTAGAAGTAATGCAGTGGGAATGTAAATTGCAGTTGGAGGAATGTAAAGCAGTATGTTAAAATGCGTTTTAGAATGTAAATGCAGTGGAGAGAAATCAAATGCAGGTGGAGAATGTTAATCCAGATTGTAAATGCAGTTGTAGAATATAAATGCCAGTTTTAGACTGGTGAAAATGCAGTTTTAGAGGTAAAGGTAGTTGGAGAATGCAAATGCAGTTGGAGAATGTATGCAGACTGTAAATGCAGATTAAATGTAAATGCAGTTAGAGAATGTAAATGCAGATTATAAATGCATTTGAAAATGTAAATGTAGAGAGTGTAAATGCAGTTTAGTTTTAGAAAGTAATGCATTGGGGATGCAAATGGAGTTGGAGAATGTAAATCTAGAATTTGAAATGCAGTTTGTTTAGAATTGTAATGGATTTGGATAATGTAAAAATGCAGTTTATAAATGTAAATGCAGAATCTAAATGCACTTTACAATTGTAAATGCAGTTTGAGAGACAAGAGAAAGCAAATGCAGTTGGAGCATATAAATGCAGAATGTAACTGCATTTGAGAATGACCAAATGAAATTGGAAAGAAGTGCAAATTGCATTGGAGAATGTAAATCCAGAATTTAAATGCAGTTTTTAAAAATGTAAATGCATTGGAGAATGTAAATCCAGAATTAAAGCAGTTTAAAATGTAAATGCAGTGGAGCCTGTAACTAAAGCAATTTTAGAATTGTAAATGCAGTTTTTGAGAATGTAATGCAGAATATAAATGCAGTTTGAATGTAATTGCAGATGGAGAATGTAAAAATGCAATTTTAGAATTGTAAATGCAGTTTGAGAATGTCAAATCAGAAATGAAATGCAGTTTTAGAATGTAAATTGCAGATGGAGAATGTAAATGCATTTTAGAATGTAAATGGCAGTTTGAGAAGGTAAATGCCGTTTGAGCTGTAAAGGCAGAATATGAAGTTTTAGAATGTAAATGCAGATGGAGATTTGTAAAGGCAATTTTAGATGTATAATGAGTTGCGAATGTTAAATACAGAAAATTAAATGCAGTTTAGAATGTAAATGCAGATGGAGATTAAATGAAATTTTAGAATGTAAAATTGCAGTTTGAGAATGTAAATGAGAATATAAATGCAGTTATAGATTATAAATGCACAGAATTTAAATGCACTTTGAATGTAAATGCAGTGGAGAAGTGCAAATGCATTGGCGATGTAAATCAGATGGTAAAGAAGTTAAGAATTGTAAATGCAATTGGAGAAGTAAATGCAGTGTTAGAATGTAAATGCAGTTTAGAATGTAAATGCAAAATGTTCAATGCAGTTTGAATGTTAATGCGTGGGAGAATTAAATGCAGTGTTCAGTAATGCAGTTTTAAAAACTGCAAATGCGGAATGCAAATGCAGTTATTTAGAAATAATGCGTTGGAGAATGTAAATGCAGTGAAGAAGTAAATGCAGTGTTTAGAAGTTAAAGTTCCAGTTGGACAATGTGTAAATGCCAATTTTAATGTAACTGCAGTTAGCATATAAATGCAACTTTACATGTAAATGCAGTTGGAGAATGTAAATGCGGAATATAAATGCAGTTTTTAGAATGTAAATGCAGTTAGAATGTAAATGCAGTTTGAGAGGTAAATGCAGTGAGGAATTGCAAAGGCAGTTGGAGAATGTAAATGGAGTTTTAGAATGTAAATGCAGTTTTAAAACTGCACTATGCGTAATACAGATTGCAGTTTAGATTGTAAATGTAGTGAAGCATGTAAATGCAGTTGCGAATGTGAATGCTGTGTTTAGAATGTAAATGCAGTTGTACAATGTAAATGCAGTTTTTAAGGTAAATGCACGTTAGGATGTAAATGCAGGTTTAGAATGTAAATGCAGTGGATAAGCCACATGCCAGTGTGGAAGAATGTAAATCCAGAATAAATGCAATTTTAGATGTTAATGCTAGTTGGAGGAATGTAAATGCAGTTTTAGAAGGAAATGCAAGTTTTAGAATGTAATGCAAAAATGGAAATGTAGTTAGAATGTAAATGCAGTTGGAGCATGTAAATGCAGTTGTTATAATGTAAATGCAGTTGGAGAGAAAATAAATTGCAGTATGTCTATTTAAATGCAGTTTAAAACTGCAAGTATGGGAATCCAACTGCCAGTTAAATTTGAATTATAAATACAGTGGAGAAGGTAAATGCAGTTGAGAATGTAAAAGGCAGTGTTTAGAATGTAATTGGGCAAAGTTGTACCATGTAAATGCAGTTTAGGTTTTTCATGTTGAAGCAGTTTAAGAATAAAATGCAGTTTTAGAATTGTAAATGCAGTTGGAGAATGTAAATGCAGTTGTGAAATGTAAATGAAGACTGTAAAGCAGTTTTAGAATGTAAATGCAGTTTTAGAATGTAAATGCAGTCTGGAGAATGCAAAATGCAAGGGACAATGTAAAATCAAGAATTTAAATGAAGTTTAGAATGTTAATGCAGTTGAGAATGCAAATGGAGTTTAGAATGTAAATGCAGTTTTCAAAACTGCAAAAATGCGTAATGCAAATGCAGTTTACATGTAAATGCAGTGGCGAATGTTAATGCAGTGTGAAGACATTGTTTGAGTTTATGGACAATTGTTAGAATGTTGTGTGTAATGTAGTTAGAGATAATGCAGTTGGGAAAGTAAATTGACAGAAGAATTTTAAATCGCAGTTTCTACTGTAAATGCAGTTTTTAAATGTAAATGCAGTTTTACAATGTAATGACAGGTTGGAGATTGTTAAATGCAGAATGTTAAAATGCAGTTTAGAATCTAAATGCAGATTGTAAATGCAGGATGAGAATGTAAATGCAGTTGGCAGTGGATAATCAAATGCAGTTTGGAGGAGAATGTAAAATCAGAATTGAAATGCGTGTGCATGTAAATGCAGTTAGTTTTAGAATGTAAAACCAGTTGGAGAATGTAAATGCAGTTGGAGAAATTAAAGCAGATGTTAAATTGCAGTTAAATGTAAAATGCAGTTTTAAAATGTAAATGCAGAGTTTTAGAATGTAAAATACATTGGAGATTCAAATGCAGTGGAAAGTAAATGCAGATTTGTAAATGCAGAGATTTAGAATTGTAAATGAAGTTGGAGATAGAATGTAAATGCAGTTTGGAATGTAAATGCCGAATGTAAATGGAGTTTTTAGAATGTAAATGCAGTTTTTAAAACTGCAAGTGCGTAATGCAAATGCAGTTTAGATTGTAAATGCAGTTGGCGAAAGTAAAGGCAATTTAGAAGGTAATTGAAGTTTAGAAGGTAAATGCGAATGTAAATGCAGGTAAGACTGTAAATGCAAAATATAAATGCACTTTTAGATTGTAAATGCAGGTGGAGAATGTGGCAAATGCATGGAGAATGTAAATCCAGAATGTAAATTGAAGTTTTAGAATGTATATGCAATTGGAGAATGTATATGCCAGTTTTTAGAATTAAATTGCAAGTTAGAATGTAAATGCAAATGTATAAAGCAGTTTAGAATGTAAATGCAGTTGGAGAATGTAATGCAGTTGTCGAATGTAAAATGCAGTTTTAAAATGCAAAATGCGAAATGCAAAATGCAGTTAGAGATAATGCAGGTGGAGAGAAGTGAAATGCAGTGAAGAGATGTAAATGCAGGTTTAGAAGTAAATTGCAGTTGTTACAATGTTAAATGCTAAAGTTTTAATGTAACGCATTTTAAGAAGATAAATGCACTTTTAGAATGTAAATGCGGTGGAGAATGTAAAAACGCAAAATGATAAATGCAGTTTGTAGAAAGGTATGCAGTAGTTTTAGTTTTCGAATGTAAATGCACGTTTTTAGAATGTAAATGCAGTTGTAGAATGTAAATGCAGTTGGAGAATGTACATCCAAGGAAATTTAAATGCAGTTTTAAAACTGCAAATGCAATTACAAATTTGCAGTTAGATTGTAAAATGCAGTTGAAGAATGTAAATTGCAGGTGAAGAATGTGATGCAGTTGTTAGAATGTAAATGCAGTTGTACAATGTAAAATGCTTTTTAATGTGGTAAATGCACTTTAAGAATGTAAAATGCAGTTTTATATGTAAATGCAGTTGGAGAATGTTTATAATGCAGTTGGGAAGTAAATGCAGAATGTAATTGCACTTTTAGAATGTAAACGCAGTTGGAGAAGTGCAAAATGTAAGTGTACAATGTAAATGCAGTTTTTAAGTAAATGCAGTTTAAGAATGTAAATGCAGTTTTAGAATGTTACAGGCAGTTGGAGAATGTAAATGCGTTGGAGAATGTTAAATGCATAGTAAATGCAGTTTTAGAATTAAGGCATTTTTAGAAGTCAAAGCGTTTTTTAGAATGTAAATGCAGTTGGATAATGCAAATGCAGTGGAGAATGTAAATTCCAGAATAAATGCAGTTTTAGAATGTCAAGCAGTTTAGTTTTCGAATTAATGCAGTCCGTTGGAGAATGCCAAATACAGTTGGAGGAATGTAAATCCAGAATTAAATGCAGTTTTATAATGTAAATGCAGTTGGACAATGTAAAGGAGAATGTAAATGCACTTTAAGAATGTAGATTGCAGTTGGAGAATGTAAAAATCGAATTTAAAATGCAGTTTAGAATGTAAATGCAATTTTTTAAAATGTAAATGCAGTTTACATGTAAATGCAGTTGGAGATTGGAGACTGTAAATGCAGAATGTAAATGCACTTTAAGAATGTAAATCAGTTGGAGAATGTAAATCGAGAATTTAAATGCAGTAGTTTTAGAATGTATTGTAAATGAAGTTTGAGAAATTAAATACAGTTTTCGAATGTAAATGAGAATGTAAATGCATTTTTTTTTTTTTTTTTTTTTTTTTTTTTTAAACTTTGAAAATGATAATGCAGTCAGGAATAATTGCAGTTCGAGAATTTGTAAATGCCGTTTTAGAATGTAAAATGCAGTTTTAAGAATGTATAAATGCTAAAGTAAAGTGCAGTTTAGAATGTAACTGCAGGGGTGGAGAAGGAAATGCAGTTGTATAATGTAAATGGCGTTTAAAACTGCAAATGCGGAATGCAAAATGCAGTTTAGAATATAAATCAGTTGGCGAGGTAAATGGCAGGTGAAGATAAGTTAAGCAGTGTTTAGGAATGTAAATCAGTTGTACAAATGTAGAGTTTGTAATTGTAAATGCGTTTAAGAATGTATATGCATTTGGAGAATGTAATGCAGTTGGAGAGAATGTAAATGACAGTTGGAGAATTGTAAATGCAGAATGTTAAATAGCCACTTTCAGAATGTAACCGAAAGTTGGAGAGTGCAAATGCAGTTGTACAATGTAAATGCAGTAGTTAGTTTTAATGTAAAATGCAGTTTTTTAAGAATGTAAATGCAGAGTTTTTTTAGAATGTAAATTGCAGTTTGGAGAATGTAAATGCAGTTGGAGAATGTAATGCAGAATTGTAAATGAAGGGGTTTTTTGTTTTTTTTAGACTGTAAAAGCAGTTGGAGAAGTGGAAATGCCCGTTGTACAGTGTAATGCAGTTTTAGTATAATGTAAATGCAGTTTAGAACGTAAATGCAGTTTTAGAAGTGTTAGAATTTTGAAATGCAGTTGGAGAATGTAAATGCAGTTGAAGAATGTAAATGACACATTATAGAATGTAAATGTAGTTGGAGAATATAAATGCAGGTGGGGGACGGGTAATGCAGAAGTGTAAATGCCGTTTATAATGTATATTGCCAGTTTAAAATGTACATGCAGTTTTAGAATGTAAATACAGTGGAAGAATTCAAAGGCAGATTGTAAATGCGATGTAGATATGGAATGCCAAGTTGGGAGAATGTTAAATGCAGAATTTGTAAATGCAATGAAGAATGCTAGAGATGCGTGGAGAATGTAAATCAAGAATTAAAGGCATTTTGGAGAATGTAAGCAGTTGAAAAATTGTAAATGCAGTTTTAAATGTAAATGCAGGTGGAGAGTGTAAATGAGAATGGAAATGCACGTTTAAGAATGTAAATGCCAGTTGGAGGAATGTTAAATCGAGAATTTTTCAATGCAGTTTTAGAAGTAAAATGCATTTGGATAATGTAATATCCAGTGTTAGAAGGTTAAATGCAGAATGTAACATGCAGGTTATATAAATGTAAATGCAGAATAAAATTCACTTTTAGAATTAGAATGTTTAAATGCAGTGTCAGATGTAAATTGCAGTTAGAGAATGTAAATGCAGTTTAGCAGTTTAGAAGTTAATGACAGTTTTAGAATGTAATGCTGAATGTAAAATGAGTTAGAATGTAAGCAGTTGGAGAGGTAAATGCAGTGTATAATCTAAATGCAGAATGCAAATGCAGTTGAAGATAAATAACAGTTGGAGAATGAAATGCAGTTGAAGAGTAAAAGCAGTGTTTAGAAAAGTAAATGAAGTTGTACAATGTAAATGCAGTTTTTAATGTTAAATGCCGTTTAAGAATTGTAAATGCAAGTTTTAGAATGTAAATGCCGTTGGAGAATGTAAAGGCAGTTGGAGAAGTAAATGCAGAATGTAAATGCACTTCAGAGTAACGCAGTTGGTGAAGTGCAAATGCAGTTTTAAATTGTAATGCGTTTTAATGTAAATGCAGGTTAAGAATGTAATTGCAGTTTTAGAATGTAAATGCAGTTGGAGCATGTAAATGCATAGTGGGAGGAAGTAAAGGAATGTAAATGCAGAATGTAAAGTGAAGTGTTAGATTGTAAGCAGGTGGAGAAGGGCAAATGCAGATTGTACAATGTAAATGCAGTTAATGTAAATGCAGGTTAAGAATGGTAAATGCAGTTGTAGCATTTAAATGCAGTTGGAGAATGTAAAGCAGTTGAAGAATGTAATCATTTTAGAATGTAATGTAGTTGTAGAATATAATTGCAGTTGGAGAATTAATGCAGAATGTAAATGCACTTTAAGAATGTAGATGCAGTTGGAGATGTAAATCCAGGAATTAAATGCAAGTTTTAGAATGTAAATGCAGTTTTAAAATGTAAATGCAGTTTTAAAAATTTAAATGAAGTTGGAGAGAGACTGTAAATGACCAGAATTGTAAAGGCATTAAGAATGTAAATGCAGGTTGGAGAGAGAATGTAAATCGAGAATTTAATGCAGTTTGAGAATGTAAATGCATTTGGATAAGGTAAATACAGTTTTAGAATGTAAATGCGTGTAAATGCGTTATAGAAGTAAAGCAGAATATAAAATCACTTTTAGAATGTAAATGCAGTTCAGAATGTAAATGCAGTTAGAGAATGTAAATGCAGTTTTAGAATGTAAATGCAGTTAGTTTTAGAATGTAATGTAAAAGTAAATGCGAGTTTTAGAATGTTAAATGCAGTTGGAGATGTAAATGCAGTTGTATAATTATAATGTAAAATTGCGTTTAAAACTGCAATGCGGAATGCAATAGCAGGTTTAGATATAAAATACAGTGGAGATAGGTAAAATGCAGTTTTGAAGACTGTAAAAGCAGAAGTGTTTAGAATGTAAATGCAGTTGTACAAGTAAATGTGTTGGAGAATGTAAATGCAGTTGGAGAATGTAAAATTGCAGAATTGATATGTAAATGCAGTTTTAGAAGGGTTGTAATGCAGTTAGTGTTAGAATTATAATGCAGTTTGGGAGAATGGCCAATACAGTTGGAGAATGTACATACCCGAATTCCCTAAATTAAATGCAGTTTAGAATGTAAAATTGCAGGTTGGAGATTGTAAATGCAGAATGTAAATGCACTTTAAGAATGTAGATGCAGTTGGAGAATGGAAATCCAGAATTAAATCCAGTTTTTTTTTGTTAGAATGTAATGCAGAGTTTTAAAAGGTAAATGCAGTTTTTACACGTAATGCAGTTGGAGAATGTAAATGCAGAATGTAAATGCACTTTAAGAATGTAAATGCATGGAGATATGTAAATCGAGAATTTAAAGGCAGTTTAAGAATGTAAATGATTGGGTAATTGTTAAATACGTTTAGAATGTAAATGAAGAATGTAATGCAGTTATAGAATGTAAATGCAGAATAGAAATTAAACTTTTTAGAATGTTAATGAGTTCAGAGGAATGTAAATCAGTTAGAGAATGTAAATGCAGTTTGTAGAGGTAAATGCAGTTTTAGAATGTTAAATGCTTAAAGTAAATGAGTTTAGAATGTAAATGCAGTTGGGAATGTAATGGCAGTTGTTATAGTGTAATGCGTTTTTTAAAACTTGCAAATGCGGAATGCAAATGCAGTTTAGGAACTATTAAATACAGGGGAGAATGTAATGCAGTGAAGAATGTAAAGCAGTGTTTAGAATGTACATGCAGAATTTAAATGAAATGCAGTTTGTAATGTTAAATGCAGTTAAGAATGTACATGCAGTTTTAGATGTAAATGCAGTGGAGAATGATAAATGCGTTAGGAGAATGTAAATGCAGAATGTAATGCACTTTAGAATGTTAAAGCAGTTGGAGAAGTGCAAATGCAGTTGTACAATGTTGTTAAATGCAGAGTTTTAATTGTTTAAAATGCAGTTTTGTAAGAAGTAAATGCCAGTTTTAGAATGTAACAGTTGGGACTGTTTTGTAAATGCAGTTGGAGATGTAAATGCAAGATGTAACTGAAGTTGTAGGGAATGTAAACGCAGTTGGGGAATGTGCCAAATGCAGGTGTACAATTTGTAAAAAAGCGTTTTTTAATGTAAATCAGTTTTAGTTTAAGAATGAAATGCAGTTTGTAGAATTTAACTGCAATTGGAGAATGTAATGCAGTGAAGAATGAAATGCAATTTTAGAAGAAAGTAGTTGGAGAATATAAAGCAGTGGGGAAGGTAAACAGAATGTAAATCAGTTAGTTTATAATGTAAATGCAGTTTTAAAATGTAAATGAAGTTTAGAATGTATTGTTAAATACAGTTGGAGAATTCAAAGGCAGATTGTAATGCAGATTTGGAATGTAAATGCAGTTGGGAATGTAAATGAAGAATGTATGTTAAATGAACTTTAAAGATGTAGATTCAGTTGGAGAGGTAAATCCAGAATTTTAAAGCAGTTTTAGAATGTAAATGCAGTTTTAAAATGTAAATGCAGTTTTAATGTAAATGCAGTTGGAGAATGTAAATGCAGAATGTAAATGC
>JAMKCH010032485.1:0-17764 GCA_023653785.1 Ophioderma brevispina
TGTAAGGTTTTCAAGGGGATTTTTTGAATTTTTCAGTTTGAATTGGTCAAGAAAAAGCATTCGGCTGCAAAGCGGCCCCCAAAAAAGGTAGTCTAAAATGCATAAAAAAAAGATTCCGATAGTTGCATAGCTTTTGACTAAAAAACATATAGCGGGTGGGGTTTGGCCTGTTGGAAGATGAGGATTATACTTGTCTTTTCTTTTTTCCTTGTTGACCTTTTATTTTCCATATAGAGCAATTCCTTGGAAATGGACGAGGCTTGTGAGAAAAAGGGTCTGAAGGTAAACATTGGAAAGACGAAAGTGCTGGTGAGCAGGGTGGAGGGGAGGGGGGGGGTGGTGTGTGAGTAAGGTAGACCCATGTGGCATTTATGGGAAGAGGGTTAAAAAAGCAAATCAGTGTGGTATGAGAAAATGTGGGAAAAAATGGATCCATGGGAGGTGCACAAAGATGGAAAGAGAGTGGCACCCCAAAAATGGAATATGATTGAATCGGGCAAAGTGGAAGGAGAGATTAGGGGCGGCAGTTTGCGCGAGTGGGAGGTGAATCCGGCCACCTCCGTTCACAGGGACAAAAACTGGATTTTAAAACTTTGGATTACTTACTACCACTGCTACTTAGCGTGGGCCATGCCCATGTAAGTCTGATTTGAACTGACAACTCGGTGCTAGTAATATGGAGGTTAGCAGTTTGAAAAAAATAAGTCTTAAAGGAAACGATGTATAGTAACACATAAAAGAGCTAGAATGGCATGCAGAGCACATCAACAGGAGTAAGTAGGACATGAATGGTCAGTTCTTGAGGATGATTTGCTCGTACCAATGCCAGAAGTACCTTGAGAAGTTGTAGCTGCATAAAGAGAAAGAAAGGTGTTATGAGATGAATTACAGGAGATTCAAAGATACCAGCAAACGATGGGAATACTAGAACAGCAAGCTAGACCACGATAGGCAATACTGGGAGAAAAATGTGATAGACTTACAAGATCAAATGTGAGTAGAAATGCCTCAAATGAAACCAATCTAGACAAATCCTGAGATTGGGGACAGAATTTGAAGAGTGTAGAGTGTTACACGTTTTGTGCCTGATGAAACCAGAGTGCAAAGTGGTGAACAAGTAAGATCAGATGCAAACACCGTATTAGTTCTGTTCCTCATTATGTCATTTTCTTGCTGTAGACCTTCAAACCAAAACTTGCCTTTAAGATTGCCTTTTTCCAAGTCAAGGGCCTATCCCATTGGCAATCTTTAACAGCAACTTTGGTACTAGTCTGGTAGCCTATCATTTTTGGCTATGTAATGGCATGCTGAGTCCTTCATACTGAGTTTGGCACAGCTATGGAACTTGGTGGGGAATTATGAAATAATGGCACTGGTACCCAACTAATTAGTGCTCCGGTTGCTTAATCAGTCATTTTTTAGGGGCACTTTGAAAATGATAAAAAGAAGTCACATGTGAAATTATTCACATAACCATCAAATAACAGTTTTTATTGAAGCCAGAATCTCATAATCAAAACTAATCCATATGGGAATTTTAGTTCATTTTTTGTGTCGGCCAGTGAAGACACATAGGATCACATTTGTCACGGTTGCGGTGTTTGATGTTGTGTTGTTGTTTTTGTGAAAAAGGGTTAACATGCCGTTAAATATCTGCTACTTCGATGGATTTACCAAACTTGAATCATAGGTGCAACATTGGATCCCTCATTTGTTTTGAGGAGGTCAAGTCACATGCCAAGGTCAAATGTCATGTAGGTCAGTTGTAAGATAGCCTGACAATGTAAAATTGACCTAATTGAAAAGTTGTAAAGTTCAATTGGCACCAACCTTGAGTCATAGGTGCAGCATTGGATCCCTCATTTGTTGATGAGGCAAAGGTCACATACAAATGTCAATGAGGCCTATCATTACAAACCTCGATGGCAGGCGACACAATGCGGTCCGAGTACCATGTATTTTTTGACACAAAATTCGTTGTACAGTGCATTCAAAATGGGGGCTTCCACAGAGTCAGTTGCAACATTGTGCATAGCTCTTATAGGGGGCACTAATTATTTTAAATGCAGTAATAGAGTGCTAAATAACAGAGGACAACAAACAAACTTTCTTAATATACAAGTGTGGTTCTTGAAGATGCCACCATTAAGACCTCAAGTACCGTACCATCATTTTTCTAGTAACAGTTCCACTTCTGAGTGTCCAAAGTTCCCCCTACAATTATGTTCAATTTGTAAAAAAATTGTTCAGTTTTGGTGAAATCTGATACAAGAGAAAGAAAAGATGGGTAATTTACCAAACTTGCAATGGCTAGGCATTCACTAAAGTGCTCAATTATCCTTGAGTGGGTCATATGGGAGTGGTCCAAAATGCTCTGGGCTTCTGCTATTATTATATCCAAGTGCTTATTGATGTTTGCTGTTCCATGTGACCCACGCAACATTAGTTCTCTAATTTGTCTAGTTTTGGGTCCAAATGGCCAGTAATATGAGTAAGATGATGAGCTCCTTTGCCTGATTTAGAGAATTCTTCACTTATCTACTCTAATTCTTTAACAACAATGTCATTTTTGCAAACGTGACTGAACCAGATTATGGCATTTTCTTACACTTATGAGAGGAGACCGTTGTTTGATTATTATTCTTTAATAAATCATTGACTCTTTCCAGTACCCACTCCAAGAAGTCAAATGGTGTCCCAAGGAGAGAACTAGAAGTGCACGTTTAAGTGGTCAGATAAGACGGATGCGCCCAATAGTGTTGGTACCTATACTGAACCTGAGATAGCACTTGATCACTTAGAGACTATGGTGGCAGAAGTCAAACCTGATAGGTAAATGATAAGACCAGTCCATGACATGCTTACAAATCCCATTTTGTCTTCCCTGAACATACAGGGTGACCCAATAAAACTTTACCCAAAATGAAAGTGATATTTTTCCACTTTTTTAATTTGATATCTGTGGATTTTATTTTATCATAAAGAAAGGGGTAATTGAGCATCTTGCCTGAAAAAATTGATCATTTTGGTTGAGTGGTTCTCAAGATATGGTCCACTGAACAATAAGTCAGCAAAACAGACTTGTCCACGGAGCATCATTTTTCTTAGGCATGGAAATCCCCAATGCTCAAATCGAGCAGATCGTGTACTACCCCCCTGCCCTGGCACAAGACAGAAAACTGGTATTTAGCACAACTGTAGACTTGTCCATGGGTACTTCATGATGGAATGATAAGTACACATAAATTGTTTGGGCTACCGGGATTTTCAAATCTGAAATCATATCATGCATTTGGGTAAAGTTTTTATTGGGTCACCCTATATTCAGGAAGAGACCTTGTCATCACTATTTCTGTATGTAGGTATGTATATATGTATGTATGCAGGTTATAGTTTCTGCAAATTGCTTTCATTTGAAGAGGATAGGTCCAATTCTAATCAAATTTGTAAGATGGTCAGTGGACATGTTGCAGTTTGCCTGCAGAGTTCAAAAGGTCATTTAGGGTGAAGTTGTCAAATAGGTTGAAAATTTTATATTATGCTTCAAATATTACTCTTCAAGTGAAATGTTGAAGCTTTTAAAATTGCAATGCAGCTTGGTCATAGGTGCAATATGGTCACTTTCATTTAAAGACACTATCAGTGATTTGAAAAATATTTGAAATTTGCAGGAATAGCTTCAAAGTGAAGGATAAGTCTGTAGAATTCTCATAAGTTACCTTGTTCAGCTGTAGAATTTACAGAAAAGGAGGAAAACGGCAGTGTTCCAAGATACGATACTCCATTCAATTACGTGTTGTAGTAAGTGTCCGAACGGAAAAAAAAAAAAAAAAAAAACATTTTGGTTGAGTGGTTCTCAAGATATGGTCCACTGAACAATAAGTCAGCAAAACAGACTTGTCCACGGAGCATCATTTTTCTTAGGCATGGAAATCCCCAATGCTCAAATCGAGCAGATCGTGTACTACCCCCCTGCCCTGGCACAAGACAGAAAACTGGTATTTAGCACAACTGTAGACTTGTCCATGGGTACTTCATGATGGAATGATAAGTACACATAAATTGTTTGGGCTACCAGGATTTTCAAATCTGAAATCATATCATGCATTTGGGTAAAGTTTTTATTGGGTCACCCTATATTCAGGAAGAGACCTTGTCATCACTATTTCTGTATGTAGGTATTACTAGGGGAGCTAGGACCACCTCCTTTGCACCCCCCCAGAACTAAACCAAACCAACTTTTTTAGGTTCCTTTTATGACCCCAAAACATAATCAGGATGTTCCCAAAATTTAAAAGTGGCCCCAAGGGGGTTTATTCAAGATGGCGTCCAAGATGGCCGCCAAAATAGGGGTTTTTCACTAAAATGAATTAAAACAAGATATAAAAAACTTAATTGTCAAGAAAAATCAACAAGATCAACATATTAGATCATAATTAACATATCTGTGCCTAAATAATTTCATTCACATGTTTTAAATTCAAAATGGCGTCCAAAATGGCCGCCAGAATAGCGTTTTTCACTAAAACGCATTAAAACAAGTTATTAAAAACTTAATTGTCAAGAAGATCCAATGAGATGAAAGTCTCAGGTGATAATGAATACATCTGTGCCTAAATAATGTCATTAAAAAAAAAAAAAAAAAAAACATAACACATGGGTTGTCTGTTAGTGTAGAGGCATGTTCAAACACAGGGGATGTGGTCTGAGTGGCACATGAGAGCAGTGAAACTGTGGATTTGGCAGGTAGTCTTGGAGTAGATGTAAATAAAACGGAAGACTGTGAATCATCTAATGAAAAATTCAAAGTCTCAGACTGTTGATCTATTGTGATCAAGGGTGGGTTTTGCAGCTTATCACCAATATCCTCCAGTGCAGTTTCAACCCACAAGGAGTGGCACACGCCTTGCACATTAACAGTTTGTGTGGTTGAATAACAGGTAATTGTCACTTGTTCTAAGTTCCAGTCAGCTGTTGTGATCATAGCTCTATAAATTACGTGATCATAGCTCTATTCAATTACGTGTTGTAGTAAGTGTCCGAACGGACAGTAATGACTAAAATCTCTGATTCTGTCCTTATTAGGTTGATTCTGGTCTTATCATTTGCAGGGTATGTTAGTATATCTGTACTTGTTACATACATGCAAAAATCTTATTTTTGATGATTTTTTTCGATTTGCTGATTTAGCAAATCACTGATAGTGTCTTTAATGTTCATGTTCAAGGTCACTTGTGCAGGTTAAATGTCTTTCATGTTGTAAAATAGGCTAAATGTCTGAAATGACTCTCAATTTCACAAGTTTAATCCTACTTGCAATTAACCTTGGTTCTTAGGTGCAATATGGGTTACTTCATATGTTGGTGATGTTGGAAAGTGTTAGATATTTTTTTCCAAGTGTTCTGAAGTTTGAGTGATGTTGCATTTTTGATGTAATTTACTTGAATCAAAAGCTCGGAAATACAAGGAAACAGGCACATCTGTGACGTCAGTAATTTCATGCATTAACCTAGAAGTATGCAACAACCACATATATGTGCATGATTACTCAAAACAGCATGAAATTGTGTGCATGTTTGCACAACTCATCTAATTTCCATAAACAGATGCACATGAGTCCTATGTTTTAAACAAAAATATGTGCCAGAGTATAACCCATCAGTGTACTTACCGGTTGATAATGATAGCTATACTAGTATCCACAAGAAAAATAAATAAGAATGTAACATTATTGAATTCAACAGTGACAGCACCCAGAGTGAGGGAGACCATTCTCTTACTGGCAACTCATCAATAGGTAGTCCTGTCTCCTCCATGATGTCTTCCATCCGTAATGAGGATCACCCCACATCAGCCAGTCTGCAAGTATCAAGACTACCGGAGAAAGAACCAACACCATCTTTAGTGCCTCTGGCTGGATCTTTTTCATCACAGGTATTTTTAGAATTACTGATGTAGAATAATCTGAGGGGTAGGGTCTTACTGGAAAGGTGGGTTCAGGGATGTGCGGCCCAGATGGGTTCCAGGGATGTGCGGCCCAGATGGGTTCCAGGGATGCAAATTCAACAAGAATCACAGAATCGATTCTTGCAGTATTCTTGTAGCATCCAGAATTAATTTCTCCCATTGATTGTATTAAAGGTGCAACAAGAGATTTTGAAGCACCCAAATATTGTGTCAACACCCAATAGATTTCATACCTTGTATTTGGCAACAGAAAAGTCTTAAAAGAGAGAAAAAAGGTGATTTTGATTTGCTTAAATTTCAATATAAAACAGGCTGAATTTCATATTTGCTCCTATGCAAAATGAGAAATTTCACAATTTTTGTACCAAAGAAACATTTCTCAGCTTAATCCTTTCAGATGGGGTTGTTTTTGATGGAAAGCTTTACATTGGGGCAAAAATCAATACTTTCGATTTTTTTAGAGACACCTGATATGTGAAATCTCTCGTTGCACCTTTAAGTGTTGTCATTTCAAGTAAATTTGATTCTTGCAAACTTAGATGAATTTGCATCCCTGGGTTAAGGTTTTGGAAACTGGCTTTTGAATGAAATTCTCTAATTGTCCATCAATTTTTCAATGTCTTTTGAAGACAAATTTTTAAAAATGGAAAAAGAACCTGTGCAATACACCACTTTTGTGTTTTTGAAATATTGTGACCTTCCCAGTTATACTCCAGAGTCTGAAAATGCATATTTCAAGAAAAAAAATTGAAAATAAATAAGGGGGAAAGATGCATTCCACATTGGATTTCTAATCCTTCACAAGCTTTGAGACTAATATTTTTAGTTAAGGCGACGAAAAAAGAAAACCCTGTTTTACGGGCGAGCGGACATTTCGAGTAGGGTCGGTCGGTCGGGCAATTTTTTTCTTTTTTTTTCTTTTCTGGAGCTCAAAATTGGCCTAAAATAGCCCCAAAATCTGAAAAATCAAGAGAAAAAATGAAAAATTTTTACAAACAAATTTTCTTTAAAAAAATTGCCAAAATTTATAAATTTGGGCTAAAAACAGGCTGATTTTACATGATTTTTGGAAAAACTAAAAAAAAAAATCTGCAAAACTGAAGAATCAGGGTCGGTCGGGCCCGTAAAACAGGGTTTTTTATTTTCGTTGCCTTACCCATTATATATTTTTCTTCTGATTTCCCACCAGATGAGCTTAAGGTCAACAGACACCAACTGGTCCAACACAGCTAATACATCGGACACACACAGCATATATGCGCAGGTAAAATCTTTTGTAATGATACCAATCAAATGCTTGTAAGGATTGCTCCAATCAAAATCCAGCTCAGTATGATCAAGTGTTGTTCTTAATCATCTGCTATGATTCATTTTGATAGTGAAGTTAAAGGTGTATTTTTGTGTCCATAGACTCATTCCCCAGCTTTAAAAATGAGGTTTGTTATTATATTATCTGAAACACTGGCCTTGGTATTGTACATATGCCTAATGTGACAGAAATAACTACACCGTGGCCAACAGAACACTCTGATTGACTCGAAACACAAAAATGCCTGATTTGAAACGGCTGGAATTTTTTACTTTTTTCCCCTCTGTATAGGATTAACAAAAACCAACAATCTTGGAAGAAGACCAACAGGCTGGAGATTTTTTAGGCTTTTGACTGATTTCAGGCTGCTTGTTGTTCTGATTTACACAATTTTATTTATTTTCAGCCTGTTTTAGGTCCATTTTGGTCATTTTCATGCTATTTTTTAGGCCTTTTCAGGTTATTTGTCAAAAGTGGATTCTCATGCCTGGACCAAGCATATTACCCCCCCCCCCTTTCCCCTCTGCCAATATTGATATGGTCCATATCATCAGACTTGATGTTGACCCCTACTATTGATGTTAGGAATTCATTGATATACACATGCCAAAATTTATGTGGCAAGGGATGAAAACAGAGAGCAATTCCATGATTGTAGATGCAGGGGGGTAGGACATGCCAACCTAACAGCAACAGCAAATTCAAAACAGCATCAACTTCCGGGTGCTAGTCTGTTTCAAAGACTTAACAGTAAGAGGGCGCTCTTACGCATATCGAATGGTTACACACAGACTTGACTAAAGACTAGGCCTGGTCATGAATATTTAAATCTAAATGACCGTTATTGGAAATTACACTATTTTGCAGCGGGGTTAATCCACTAACCCCGACGGATTTTGAAGTCAATAATTTTTTCTTAATTTATCATAATATTACTAAGATCTTTTGAACAAAGGTTTAAGAGATGATTTTTTTAATGTCACTGGGACTGAGACTGTCATAGTAAATGCACATAGCAGTTGCCCAAATTACCGTTTGGAAATCCCCACTGCCCAAATCGAGCAGATCGTGTCCTACCCCCCTGTGTAGATGCTAAAATCACAAAATTCGCCTTCAATTAAGTAAAGAAAATACAACTCTCCAACTGCACATTGTATGCTACTGTGTTTACCAATTAATTAGGATTTGTTGATATTGCTACTTACAGGGACATCCACAATTCCAGGATACAGAGTCTGCGTCTTCTGAATCAGGAATATCAGCCGGGGAAGGACATCCATTATCAGGCAACACCTAGGTTTTGTTTCAAATGAAGTATTTTTGTGTGCTACATAATGCTTGTTTCTATGTAAATCAAGGCTTTTTTACTTAAAGGTGCAACGAAAGATTTCAAATAACAGGCGTCCCGAAAAAATGTGAACATTCTGATTTTGGCACTGGTGAAAAGCTTATATCAAAAATATCCCCATCTGTAAGGATTAAGCTGAGAACTGTTTCTTTGGTACACAAATTGTGAAATTTCTAATTTCGTATAGGAGTAAATACGAAATTCAGCCTGTGTTTTATATCGAAATATAAGCACATACAAATCACCTTTTGTTTTCATTTTAAGTTATTTCTGTAACCAAACAATCGATTGAGCGTCTAATCTATATGAAATCACTACATATCACAGAAAATATGGATGACTTGAAATCTCTCTTGCACCTTTAAGTCACCAACTAATTTGGCTTTGTGCTGTTTACAATAATGTTCATGACAACACCAAAGAGAGAAGAAGCATGTCATATAAAGTCTGAGCCACAATTCCTTCTAACGCGTAGTTCGGTCGTCATGCCACTTCCGGGGCCCAGTGCTATGCAAATTATGCACTGATCGCGCACAATCGAGCCACTCAGCATCGGACGATTGTTGTCAAGGAGCACTGGCGCCGAAATGCACTACACGCTTATTTTGTAAAAGAAATGGTGGCTTCTACTTTACCTTCTTAAATTGCTAAGGCCTCCCAAAAATTGGTCATCTCAGCTTTTACAATGCACATTTTAGCACTTGTTTCAGTTTTTTGGCATTTAGTTGTCAGAAAAGGTCATGAAGTGGCCAGAAATAATAACAAGAACAAAAATTCCACAAAATTCATTTCGCTATGGGTCTTTCCATTTTCTTCTGAGTTGAACCTTTTTGTTTTTAGATAAAGATGAGTAGAATTACACCTCAGATACAAGAGTAAAATTGGTAATATTTGTGATTTAGGAAGTATTGATCATGCATAATGGAGGCATTCAATTTCCAAATACAGCCCAGGTTGGTGGTAAGAGTGATGTTTGCTGATTGGTCAGCAGTCTCAGGAGATTGTCTTCACATGCAAGCAGTATACATTATAAACTCTGATTACTACCAAATAGGTGGGACATTTTCGGTTTTTGTCATTCTACGAGTAAAAGTAAACCAATTATACTGAAGCTCGTGCCATGCATGTAAAATAAGCACACTGCATGCCTTGTGCTTACATTCCATATCAGTTTGCACTGTTATGAGACCCGCCTATTTGGTGGTAATCAAATTATAACAAGTAACTGAAATCCAAATGTGAGGGACTGATAGGTCTTTATTTTTGTGTAGCCTGCCTTAGCAGGCAAGACACATAGGGATCACTTTGTCCAGTTCTAGTCGGTTGTTGATGTAGTCTGTTGTGAAAAAGGGTTAACATTTGCCTGTAATATGTGCATACTTTGATGGATTTCAACCAATCTTGAGCCATTGGTGCAACATGGGATCCCTCATTTATTGGTGAGGTCAAAGGCCACATACCAATGTCAGAGGTCACCTGAGATCAAGTAGTAAGAATGTAAAGATGTAAAGTTGACCTCAATTAAAAAGTTGCAGTTCAAATGGAACCAAACTTAGGGTAGACGTTTCATATAGACGTCCCACGGATGCAAATGAGGTATTACAATTGATTCCGTCATGCGCTGTATGACGTTGTGCAGTAGCGCTTGACGGAATGAATGCAATACCTCATTTGCATCAGTGAGACTTCTAAATGAAACGTCTACCAAACTTGGTTAATGGATATTACACAGAAACCCTCATTTGTTTATGAAGTTAAAGGTGCAACGAGAGATTTCAAGTCATCCATATTTTCTGTGATGTATAGTGATTTCATATAGATTTGACCCTCTATAGATTCCCCACCTTTAATTTCGCTACAGAAATAACTTAAATTGAAAACAAAAGGTGATTTGTATAGGCTTATATTTCAATAGATAACATAGGCTGAATTTCGTATTTGCTCCTATAGGAAATTAGAAATTTCACAATTTTTGTACTAAAGAAAGAGTTCTCGGCTTAATCCTTTCAGGTGGGAATATTTTCGATAGAAAGCTTTACACCAGTGCAAAAATCAGAATTTTCAATTTTTTTAGGGACACCTGTTATTTGAAATCTCTCGTTGCACCTTTAAAGGTCACATTTTTACCAAAAGCAGCTGTGTATTAATATACATACTATATCATTGTCCTTATTTAGTGCAGAAGTTTATGGTCATCATATCAACCAAAAATCATGTTAATACTGTATAGTGGGAAATATGAGGGCTTTAATCTCCCAGTTAAACCGTCAGAAACAATGGATTAAAACGCACTCAAAATATTTTGACTCCTAGTCCTAAGGTTTATAAGTTGCAGATTGAAATCATGAATTAATCCACAAGCTGTGAAAATCTGAAAAATTCAAACCGTTTATATTGGAGTTTAGCAACAGAAAGGGCATGTAACCCGGTACCTATGTGCATGAGTCCCAGGTCATAGACCAGAGTCAAAGGTCATCGAAGGTCATGGTGTGTGTGTGTTCCAGTTTGGTTAGGTTTTTGTTTTCACATCTCCTTCTGAAAGATTTAAGCCAATTTGCACCAGACTTGGGGTTTAGGTGCATAGAGGTTCCTTTATGTGTGGATGATGTCAAAGTCCCAGCAACTGAGCTATGGGTCGCTGAACTAATGGCAACTTGATATTATATCCATAGGCCTTTAGCTACTCTGTTCTCTACTATTTTTTTTATTGCCCATGTACTTTTAGAGTGGGGGGCAGATGTGTAATCATACAGACATCAATTCTGAAACAATAGTAACATGAAGACTATTGTTACTATTGGATAACAAGCAAATGAGTTAACTTTCCCAGCCATTACCCATTCATACTCATGGGAGGAGAGGCAATTAGGTCAGGTAGGTGAGATGTCATTGTCCCAATGACCAACCCACTGGCCTGACAGGGTTTTGAACCTGCAACCCTCCGATCACAAGTTAATTGCTGTACCCACGGCACCACTGTGCCCTCTATAGAAAATCTACAACAAAAAAAATTCCACCTATATTGCTGATAAAATAATCAGAGAGGCAACAAGGCCCAATAAAGCTTTTTTGCACTCAATCACCATTTTGAAGACTACTGAAACTGGTTTTCTATACTGTAAGTAGGGCTGCAACATTTATTGCACCTTCTTGGTAAACGCTTTTAAGGAAAGATTTAAAAAGTTTTTCATTGTTTTTGTGGAAATCCTCTTTTGCCGGCAATAATCTTTTGGGTTGCTGGTGAAATTTTTGTTGCTGACCGACATAGCCAGGGCCACAGAGAAACTGGCAGTCCTGTGTGAACCTTAGAGTTATGGGGGCTCCTTTTTACCTTTTTTTGTTCAATTTTTAGATCTGTTTTTTGTACGGGCTCTCTTTAAATGATAAGGCTTGGCCCTTTGTATCTTCATAAAATGTTACATTTTCTATTGTGACAAGAAGAAAAATATTGCATTATACTCTGCACAAGCACGAAGTAGATGCTTGCATGCTGTATTATATGAAAGGAACAGTAGCAATGCATGTATAGAATTGGGTTTTTAGTAATAATGCAGGGGTTCTCGGTTATATTAGCGAGGGCCAGAGAATGTTGAACACATTTGATAGTTCCTTGAGGGTCAAAATCCCCCCAAATTCTTGTTTCCCATATTCTATTTAAAGCAGTCAATGGCCAAAATCCATGGTTATTTGTCGGGCGCGATTTGTGGCCTGCGGGACTAATATTGAGAACCCCTGTATTAGTGGTTGATTTATAAGCTACAATGGTGGATCGATCATCAATGACAAATTCAATGCGGCCTCTGCGAAAAGCTGTAATTACTACATGTATCCTACTCTAAGTTTAATCCTCCCATTCGGCATATTTTGAGAATATGCGATATTTGTGAATGTTTAATGAATATCAATCTTCGCCTCATACGGCAAAACAATTATTTTGTGTGTTGTGTAATATATTCAATTAACTATTGGACATCAGCAAGAATAGTTTATGTAAGTATAATTGACGTAGCAGTGATTTGTTAGATAATTGGTCTGGCATCAGTTTTGTTCACTGACGAACACGCACAACTTATGGCTTAGACCAAATTATCGAACATAATTCACACAGCTCAGTTAAATATCCTTCATACACTTAGCGTGCATCATTCAATTACGTGAATAATATGAATATGTGTTTAACATTAATAAAAATTCCCCAAAAAAAAAAAAAAAAAAACACAAAAACAAAACAAACACAAAAAAGAAAAAAAAAAAAAAACAAAAGCAAAAAAAACAACAAACAAAAAAAAAAAAAACAAAAAAACAAACCAAAAAAAAACAACAAAAACAAAAAAAAAAAAAAAAAAAAAAAAAAAAAAAAAAAAAAAAAAAAAAAAAAAAAAAAAAAAAAAAAAAAAAAAAAAAAAAACACACAAGAAAAAAAAAAAAAAATAGAAAAATAAATAACTGTCACGATTAAAACACCGGCCATCAATTGGCCTTTACCAATCACTTTCTATCATTTCGTCATTGTAAGGATTGTTTGTGTTGATGGTTTCCTCCCTATACATCCCCATTTTAAAACCCATGGTGATTTACCAGGTAATGAGTCATTTGAGCTTGCGAAGTGCATACACAAGAGGTGGACATACCAACAACACATATTGCCACAGAGCTGTCTCCAGTTTTTTTTTAGTAAAGTCCTAGGGGATATAGCATTTAAAGTTGGATTCTCCAATTTAAAGTATGTGGTCCAATCTTTAGGCCTATACTAGGGGTATGTACACACATGTCCACACGGCTATCAATTGGGTAGTTCAAAATCATTTTTTTGTATAGTGTGCCACCACCAAAATGACTTCGGCAGCCTCAACGGAATAAACTCATTTGAAGGATGCTGGTGGCAGAATACTAACTTCATCCTGTTTAATTGTAAATAGGAAGCTGTAACACAAAGCAGAATGGACCAGTCATAGTAGTGACAGCTCGTCGACTAATGGGTAAAACAGCTAGTCCGAAATCCCAGTTCTTAAATCAGGCAATCCACCTTACTCTCTGCCAGGAGAAAGCTCATTGAAAATTCTACCAGTCCAGCTGCTGAAAATGACAGACCGGTCGTCCACATTTCTCAGAGAACTAGCCAAGCTGTGGTAACATGGTGTTCTGGCCAGGGAAGGTAAAGAAACAATCGTTGAAACTAGATGTCAACAAAGCCTCTGGACCAGACGGCATAGTTTTGGAGAAATGCTGCCCCAGAACTTGTGGTTCCACTGGCACATTTATTCCAACTTTGCTAAGTGCCACATGCCAGTGACGTGGAAAATAGCTGAAGTCATCCCATGTTTATAAGGGTGACGAGCATTCACCTAGCAACTATAGACCGATCTCCTTGCTGTCTGTAATATCCAAGGTAATGGAGTGACTGATCTACTAAACAATGTGGTGCCATCTTGATACACATTCTTTGATATCAAACAAACAATTCGGCTTTAGGTCTGGCCATTCTACATCTGATGCCCTGACCTATATTTCCCAATGCATCACTAATTCCATCAATGACAAAGTGGAGGCAAGAATTGTCCGTCTTGATATCAGCAAAGTATTCGACAGTGTGGCATCCTGGTCTACTGGCCAAGCTTTCTGCATTAGGATTCTCAGATAAGTTACTGAATTGGCTGCAGGACTACCTGCGCTCCCGCTCCCACAGAATCATCCTAAACGCGAGGGCATCCAGCAAGAGTCATTAATGCGGTGTACCACAACAAGGTTCAATCCTAGGCCCTCTTATTTTCATTATATTCATTGACACTCACAAGACTCCTGAATCCATCAATCCTCTATGCATACGATGTAACACTAATGACACTTCATAAAGTTAAAAGAGGACAATCCCAGCTACAGCCTCTCTCAACAAAGATTTGCAGGCAAAGAGTCTTGGGAACTGAAGAAATGTACTATTTGGTTGCTGCCAATTCAAGACACATCAATGGATTGCTAATCAGAAATTGAAAAAATCAAAATCAAATTTTTGCATGTACTATAACAAGTACAGGGACCCTAACATACCCTGCAACTGAGAAGGCCAGAAGCAAGCTAATAAGTACAAAATCGGATATTAGTCATTAGTGTACGAACGGACACTTCCCTACAACACGTAATTGAATGCGAGAGTCATATCTTTGAACAAAGCCATATTCGTCCTTTTCTGGCAACTGTTCAATTGAAAAAAATAAAAAACTTAAAAAAAGCAAAAAATAAAAAAAATATTCTTCACTTTTAAGCTTATTTATCAAATTTTAAAAATTTGTTTGTAGATAGGACTGAAATCACTGATTAGTGTCTTTAAGGTATGTGTATTTGTAAACCTCAAAAGAGAAAGATGCTGCAACCGGCCATCCCAAGTCTCCACTTCTTTGGAACAGATCTGGAAGAAGTTGACAGGGTTGATTTTACTTGGTTATTCTCAATCCGATAAGGGACTGTCTTGGTATCCTGTGATTAAACTGCCAGTCAGGGACTTGGATTGCTTGTTGAGCTCTTCCCCTAACCCTTGTCTCATCATACAAATATAAAAACATCAACCCCTAACAGTGGAGTTGATTCTTCAGCTCAATCATTTTTTGGAATAAGAATATCGGGATTTTTCGTCAGATTTTGGTTTACTTGTTAAAACACATGACGTCGTCTAAATTTGCTAGTCTTGGCTGCCACAGCTGTGGTACGGGTCCAAATCAAAATCAAAATTGTTTCACAAGCGATACACAGATGTCAAATTAGATTCTGGATTGTCTATGTCATGACTATCTTAAAATGTACATTTATTTTTCTTGGATGCTACATCCATTAACAATCATTTGCATTACTGAGAATATTTGACCCTTATGCAGAACCTCTATGAATTTAAATAATACCATGTATGATGTATGCTTAACACATTCAATTTTCAGTTGTCACAATATTAGCGTTACTAATCAAAAATGAAAACAGGACAATTTTTACATGTAGTTGTTTTTCCCTTTCGTGGTTTATGGTTTACATGTTTTGCACAAGTAGTAAAATTGTACATGCATAGACAGCAACTAAAAAAACAGAAGCTAACTGTATTTTGCATATAGAAACTGGTCACTTCAACACATTGGTTTATGTCATCGTGCACTTCAATGGATGAGGCAAAAAGAGAAATAGCAAGCATGGAATGGTTTTCATTGCACAAAATACAGCAAGCACCAAACAACTAGCTCTTGAGAATCTGTTGATATATGGACATAAAACTTTTTGGGAAGCTTGAAGTGAAGAGGTACATGGTGGTCTGACTACATTTTTCATTACAAATGTACCGGTAATTTGATAATTTTTGAGTGAAAGGTTAAACTTTCGTCCATTTTTCTGCAGCCAATGTATATTTTTTTACATCAAAATAGTCTCATTACCAAGATTTGTTGGGTGTCCTGCAGAACATATGTTACGAATACTAGACCACAACAAGTCTGGTGAATTTCGTTTGGGGTCAATCGCCGATTAGTCAGCACATTGTTAACGATCAGCCAATCGGAGCACTCCTATTGCTGCCATAAATATGCAATTTATTCATCAACGGTTCAAGAAGGGTCTAAAGTAAACATACTAAATGCTAACCCTACAGCATAAACAACCTTGAACGAATTACTGGCAATGTTTTCAGCTACAAAAAAATCATTTCATAAAGTCTAGTTTTTAATATGATCTACTCTTTGGCTGATGTTTTTCCGCGCTCACGATCTTGACGAGTAAAAGTGTAAAGTATTCAAAAAACACATTGTTTTATAATATATAACTGAAGCCTGATTTACTTTCCAATGTTGACTGAAAATATGCATTTTAAAAAAAAAAAAATGCCCCCAAAATACCATTTTAGCACCCTAAAAGAGAAAAATTGACTCGGACCGTTGACCCCGGTCACACCCTGTCGACAATGACTCTCCCCAATTCCGATTTGGCCCATAGCCCACAGGCGCACACATCCAATATGCTGTGGGGCCGGCCTGGAAGCGGGAAGTCAACATTGCAAAGGAAATCAGGCTTCAGCTATATGATTTATAACACACATAATGTGTTTTTAACTAAATCATTACAATGAAAATGATTCCTTTACACCAATGTTGACGAACATATGAATTAAAAACAAAAAAAAAAAAACCCCCGTGAATGAATATTTTCAATCAACACAGACATGCACAACTTAGTTGGAGGGTGGAGCATGATATTTCAGAGAGAGAGGCGATAGGATGCAGTCAAAGGTTGAATCAAACGCCCAGAGCACAAAAAAACACATGGAATCTAGATTCCAAAAGTCAAGAATCCAATAACCCACCTAGCCAGTGGGTATACCAAGGGTGAGTAGCAGGAACTTAGACTTTTATAATGTGTTAAATGAACGAGCCAAAGATTTTTTGGAGAAGAGCCAGTACCGAGATGAATCCCGCAGAGGAGAAAACCAAGCCTTCGGAATAGGCGAAAGGCCAAAACTCTGAAGGGAGACTGGTGGAAATGCGACGTAGCCCTAGAAAAAGGCCAGAGCACCCCGCGCAAAGGCGGACCCAACAAACCAAGGAGCGGGCCCACTAGAGAGGGGTCCGATCCGAACACCACAGATGAAACCCACCGGGGAGAGCTCAGGGGGAGATAAAGGTTGAGAGATGAATGAAGGCAAAAAAAGGGCCCCGGCCGGGAGGGCTGAGAGATAAGACCCTGACCCGGAGGAACAAGCGACAAGGAGAAGGAAATCTCCGAGCTAATTCAGCGGGAAAGGGGACCCGAAAGGCGGAAATAAAGGCGGGGAGACTAGAGCGACAGCCGCACACCCCAAAGGCTTATTGGGGGCTTCGCCAAAGAGAGACTCGCCGACAAAAACTCAGATCCCAAGCGGAGCTAGCTTAGCTTTCGTGTCAGGAATACAGGACCCTTACAAGGAGTCAATGAACGAGCCAACGTTACCGAAGAAAGAACCAAACAACCTTAACAGTGGGGAAGACGACTAGACGACCGAAGGATCCAAACAACGGACGCTCGGAGGGAGGACAGCCTAACAAGCTTCAAAATAAGCGAAAAGTCCCAACCTCAGGTGTCACAGCAGGAGAGGGACGATTCAGGCCGCGACTCGGAAGTAGACAGAACCACTGAGG
>JAMKCH010032486.1:0-17104 GCA_023653785.1 Ophioderma brevispina
CCATGATTGCTGAACATTCGTGTCCATTGTCCAGAATAAAACTAAAACTTGATTTTTTTTCGCAAGGAATTCTCCAATGAACACGAAAACCATCTGGTAATCCTGGTAGATCTATTTAGGGATAATATATGTGCTGATAGATTCATGCCATTTAAATTTCTTTACAAGCCCAAGTTTTAAACTACACAACCAATTCTTCAGGGAGTACCTGTGAGTAGCTGTTAAGTAACCATGGAGTCCCCACTCCACATGGGTACCACATCGCCGCCGCAAAGTGGGGGTATCATCCACTTAGGTCACATGCAGTAGCCTAACACTAGTAACCCTCTGTGGATTACCTGCAAATGGGTACTCCTCAACATGAGCTTGAGCTCTGTGTGATTATTTTAGTACTTTTATCATTATTTAACATTTTGGCCACATATGTTATGTTTTTACAAACAACTGTCATATATAGGGGGGTTTTTGGTGATGCTCCACTCAAATGTAGATGTTACTCAGCTTTGAAATGATCAAAATCGTAAACAACAATGGAATGTTTGCGCCCTCTCTGGTCCAAAGTGCTGCCTACATGCAACTGTTAGGGGAGTTCCTGTGAAGGTACTCCCGTGCAGGAGCTGCAGTGGTACTCCACTTCTGGTGGCTTAAATGGTACCTGTCAGTCACCTATCAGGCCATGCAGAGACCTTATAGGAGAGTAACTGCTAAGTAAACATAGTTACTATCCACCCTGTGGCTGTGTACTTTGCAAGTACTTAGTTGTAGGATGCATCAATATTGCATAAGGTGGTACCCCTCAAGTAGAGCTTAGAGTACACAGGAGTAGCCTAAGCTCTGGTTACACCATGTGAGTAGGATCTTGCTGTGTAGGTTAAATCTCACAAATGGACTTTTTTTCCTTTCACATACTTTCATAGAATGACTAGTAAGTGAGAAAATTCTTCATTGATAGGTTTTCAACACTATGAGAAATTTTTCACTTATTAAAGGTTCTTAATTGTTTCTGATTTTTTGTGTATCAATTTTATCTACTTGGTATGAGAGCCTGACACTGTATACACAGGCCATCAAGTACCGTGGAAACAAACTTGCGGTGTTTATGCTAGATATCTAGTGCAACGCCCTATTCACGACTGTACTTGCTAATAGTGATGGTTAACCATTAAAATGGGCAGTTTTTTTTGTCATATCTTGAGATGTAATGGATTTGAAAGCTGATATGTCAGGATATAAGAGCGAAATGCGGTCTTTCAGCTGATATCAACATTGATACTACTTCCGTGTAAATCCGGGTGGGGGCTTTGGGGGGTCCCAAAGATGGTCGGAACAAGCACCTTTCAATTAAAACTTTCAGAATAATGTTGAAGGCAAAAAAAGATCGTTCATGAAGAATAAAATCTGGTTTAATCCTGGGTTTAATTCTCCCTTTGTGAATCAACATAACACTACAATTTGTTTGTCAAAGTAAATTGAGAAAGAAGACGACTGGCAGCTAATGTGAGATTTTGGCCCAAAGATATGGTCCTGGACCATGTAGTTACAACTCGTCTTATAGCGGCGCTATGCATGCGCTTTATTCCGCTGATGTGTTTATTAAGTTTACAAAAAAGCATATTCCCGCCGGCTTCGGGGTTACGTGGCAAATTGTCTTTGTTGGCGCTCATATATTGTAATCCAAAAGTTGTGGGTTCGATTCCCACTCCAGGCGCCAAATCTTACTTGTGCATTATTATTATTTAGCTTGTGGTATCCGATTGCAATGAAAACATCCGTATTTGGCGTGGAAGTAGAAATTAGATAGCTGCTTAATGAATCATTTAACTGCTTCTGGGCTTTATACAAAGAAGTTATCATTAGCTTCCCACAATGCATTGCGTTCAATGGAGGTTTTTGTTGTATAGCTACGATGGAATCGTGAGAAAGAAACATTTACTTCATTATTACTTTATCTTGCAATAAAACATACCGATTTGGCGATGGAAGTTAGAAAGTATGATAGCTGGCTTAGAATCATTTAACTGCTTATGGTCCTTATACAAGAAAAATATCAGTAGCTTCCCACAATAGCATCGCTTCGAATGGAGGTTTTTTTGTATAGCTACTGATGTGAAGCGTTAGAGATGAAATTTATAATTAACAATACTGATCACAAGCTTTACATTTTAAGCATTTTTCATCACCTTGACAATTCACATGACTGCCTGTACATCACCTGCCTTGGAATCAATGCATTGTGAGAATCTACTGATATCTTGTCTTAGACCAGAATATCGGCCAGAATTCAACACTGCTGACTGGCAGTACGCTCCAAACTGGCGACTGTACAAGTTGCAAAAATATCCACCATCAGAAGCAAACAGACAAACCAAGAGATAGCGATACAAACCTTCTTCCTCTTCTTCTTTTCTCGCGGCAGTGTCTGAGTCCCAACATCGGTGCGACCATCAACTCTCTGCTTCTTTGATGGAGGTTCATCGGCGGCCAATTGGGAAGTTTGTTTGTCTCTCCACAGGTGATGTTTCCCTCTCGCTTCAAACTTTGCTCTGCTGAAGTCCAAGTTATCTTTGCATAACTGCAGTTTTTTCAAGTCCCCTGCACAGTTCCTACAGAGAAATTTCCTTTTGAGGTCTGTAGCACTGAAACTTATCGAGGGCCATTCATTAGCTATCACATGGTTCGGCTGATAGTTTGTACCAGGTAATTTTGCTGTGAGCCCTTGTCGGTTGTAGGTTTTTTGTGCTCTGTCATGTTTAAACTGGGAGCCGCAGTTTAAGCAACCTTTGCTGGCATCAGACATGTTTTATAAAGCTTCTCTCTCCTGTATGTTAACGGCCGTAAATACAGTGCCTTGTTGTTTTTCCAGATCTGCCTCAATATTCTTGGGTGTGTATCAATCCCTATATAAATTGAAATTACATAAAAGTATTGTTTGTTTGGGATAGGCAACAATTAGTTAAACTTGTGCATTTAAAGTGACAGGAGGAGATTTTTTTGAGAGTATGAATTTCTCATAAATTGCACTTGATCGGTTGTAGACCACCTACCAAGAACATTTTGAAGGTGTATTGGTCAAACAAGTACAAAAGAAAACCGCAAACTTTGTTTTGAACTTGCCTGCTATCGTAATTGTCCCAATAGAAAACCGTGCTTTGATTTTCTGTTGTGTACTACAGAAAATACTAAATCATCTTATTACATAAAGACGGCGTATTCGGCTTATTTACTTCAGGGGTGATCTAATACATTGGTAAGCATTCCAAATATGCAAAAAATGGATTCGAAAAAACTTGGAGGCGCTTCTTTCTGGAAATGTCCTCGGGTCCTTAAGTTTTGAGTGAACACATGCAACTGCGATTGCCATGACTTGGATGCCAACATTAACCACGAGTTCAATGCATGGGTTAATTTAATAAAGTCAATTTTCCAAGGTCTACTTATAATATTATACATGGAGTCTACAATAGAATTCTGAAAATACATGTGCTGGAGATCCTGACATTGTCTTTGGAACCAAGACAGACAATACCGGCAACTGGTACTTGGAAATCGTCGGCTTTTGCTACACATTTTACCCCAATCGAACCAGATATATGGGTCTTTCCATGAAAAATGTCCTCGATCACATTTTTGATATGTGTGATCACAAAATTGTTTATCTTAATTAGACCAAAACAGTTTTTATAATGATAATGAGTTCAACTTGTGGACTAAATCAAAGGCTTTCATATGCCAACCAACTTGGTGCAAATTATTTATAACATTTTCGTTAATTTTCACTAAATACGATGGTGTCCGGGGTTAAATATAGGGACATTTTGTGACATAGAAAGTGAACAATCAGAAATAAGTTGTAAATGCAAGAAAATGGTTGTTTACTTCCTTTTATTGATATAGGTGGGCAGAAATATAGGTAAAAAACATATGAACAGATCACATTTAAAATATTTCTTTGTTATTTCACTGTATATTTCTATAAAGTGCAAGAATCAACGTGTAACATTTGGTGTCCGACTTTAAATGTTTTTGTTACATATTGGAAGCGTGTGCGACTTCCATATTTTTGTCCAAATGACCTCTATATCAATTTATAATGATAATATATGACTGCAGGTACAAATCAAACAGCATTTAGAGACAATAAATTTTGTCATATTTCAGATTTAGCACAAAATGGATCAAGACGTAACTGTGGTGTCCGATGTTACACGTTGATAATTTAATGCAGTTTTGTCTGTATTTTCACTCTTAAGCAAGGTACATGCATTTTCCATACCATGTTGAGAAAAGAACTTGGCTTACATACTTTTAAAACCAAAAAAGGTCACCTTTCAACTCTGTCTTTTGTGAGTTTGGCACCTTTGAATAAGTGGTGTCCGATGTTACACGTTGAACTGCCAGTCAAGTAAAACGGTATTATTTCATGGAAAAATGCAGACTTACAGTCACTCAATGATAATGTTGCAAAAAGACAACATTTCCAATCTACAAAAAACAATTCTGATAATTTATGTATGATACAATCACTTATTAGCATGCATCAATCAACATGTAACAAGGATGGCGGGTCCCAGGTTACATGTTGATGTCCCCACAACTAACTCTAGGAGTAAATAGACTTTCTTCAAATATGGCATTTGCTGTAAATTTTCTGTCAAATTAACTTCGATTTAGTTGAAAATATCAGAACACTTGGAATGCAGGAATATATAAGTATGTATTTTTGACATTTTACATCATGTCACACTTTTGAGGACATATTTCATGGAAAAAGACCATATGCGGATTTGTGCAAGAGGTAGCCAGTAGTGAAATACTGTGCAGGAAGGTTGAAAAAAGGTTGGAATAAACCAGTTTCTTAAGAGGTTTTGCCAGCCTTCCATGGGATGGAGAATAAAAAACAAGGCGAACTCGCATTTACGCGATTACGTAAAATATGTCCATGCCGAATGCTCACGAATCACTAACGTGCCGATAAAGCAACTTTGCAAAAAAAGATGTGCCCCTTGATAGGTTTCATGCAGTGCAGGGAATTTTGAGATCCAAGGTACAGTTGTCATAAAAATACAATTATGCGGAGTTTGCATAATTAGCTCTTTGCATACTCAATTTGCCCAAAAACATCCAAAAATCTATCAGGCAGCCAGCTCTTCAGCCCGCTTCTTCCACCCAAGGTACATCATTATACGCCTTAACAGACCTCAGAAAACTTGTACACAGGCCTTCAGGAAAATTTTCATAAATTATGCAAATTATATAGTAATTAGCATCATGTATGCCCAAAATCTAAGTAGGTCGAGAACTCATCACCCGTTTTTCATAATTACATCAGTGTTGCCCTGACGGAAATCCAGATAAATCGTATAAAACTGGGTTAACATTTTTGTCACAGACGAACGAACAGAGGACGAAGCCTGCTCATTTTATAGTCCCCGTTCGAAATCAATCTGGTGGGGACAATCATCCTTGTTAAATCCAGAGAGCTGTGTACACAGGTCTTTCTCAAACCAATAAAAATTAAATTTGAAAAAAAAATCCCTAAGAATGACAGTGAACTATTATAGAGTAGTCTATTATTTCATTTTGACTCAGCCCTGTGTCGGGTGGTTGGGGATAGGGAGTCCACGATCAGTATAGGCACATCAGATCGGAAAATTTCCCTACAACCCATCTACCCCACCACTACTGATCTACCCACAATCATTTCAACACTATATGAATTCTTGAAATTTACAGAAACAAGCATGAAAAATTCCCCACATTTTTGTCTAAAAATTCATTTTCTTAGCACCACTGTATATGGTAGTAATTACAGAAAGGAATTTTATTCTGGTATAAGTTATAAATATCTGTATGAAGAGCAAGTATACAGGACTCCTGACAGGCATAGTATATTATAATTAAATTCCTTATACATGGTAAGAAAAAAAACGGAGAGAGGGATGGGCTCCTGCGTTCCACCTCACTTTCCACCACTTTCCGGCTAACGTCCATTTTCCCCCCCTTTCGACCATTATTTGCGCTCCGCTACCCTTTTTTGCCTGTGTCTTGCCCTACTATTGTCTTGCTCCCCGTTTCACTTCTCACCCCCAGCCGACCTAGGCACGCTTCTTCTCTCGTTTTGTATTCGCATTGGGTCCTTGGTTCTGTTTAGTGGTGTTGAGCTCGTGATTCCTGTCTTCTTCCGTTTTTGGTGTTTCTGTCGCTGCGCGCTCTCGTCGGACTCGTGTTGTGTGCCCTCCTTTTTCTTGCTTCCCTATACCCATTCCTCTTTATTCCTCTACCTTCTCGTTCCTTCCCATCCCCCAATATACAAACTACTTCTACATCTTACCTCTCAACACCTCCCCCCCATATTACCCTTCCGTTCTTTTTCCACCAGCACAACCCCGCTATCCTTTCCACCTCCTCTACACCTCACCACGATCGCACCTCTCCATCCCTAATCGCCCCCTATCTTCCTTAATCCCCCACTCCTGCCAGCCCGGTATCCCCCCCCCCTAATTATTTTTTTCTCATGCCTCCACTCTGCCCTCTTCAGCTGTCTTTTTTCGCCAAACTGCACCTACCTTCCTCCCTCCTGCCCACCTTCTATTCCGCACCCCCCTCTAACTTTCACCTTTGCTAATCCCATCCCCACATCCTTCCCTCCTCGTTTCCTAACCCCTCGCTTTCATCCTCTTTTTCAAACCGCACTTCTCTCATACGTGGCTTTCCCCCACATTTCTTGGGCCGTCGGTTTACCAAATATCGGTATCGACGAATTGATAAAAACCAGATCAGGACATCACTATACTCGAGTAATAATTGTTTGAACTGATTCAAAAACAATTTGCTGATGTGTGCGTAAAGGTCGCACTGCTGAAACACACGCCCATAAACACAACGATTGAAATCGACACGCGATACGCCCGTGTACAGGTCGCACAAGCTGGTTATGCGTACGCTTAGTTCAAACAATTTATTACGGCGACTATAGATGGGGATGTCTTCCTAATGCACAGGTGGTTACAGTTAGGCCAAGCTGGTGGGAACCTTTTTGTCAGAGCGTTCATGCCCCCTGGCCTCCCCGGGAGAGTAAACAAATGGTCCCACAACTATGGTTTAATGATTAATCACATTTATTAAAATCTGCAAAATGAGTTCATTATATCATAGCAGGTCCAAAAAGGATACAGTATGACCTCTTCGAGTTCTATCACTGTGTAAAAAACTAATCCACCCTTATTTACCCAGAGATCTGTGTATAGCTACTTCTCAAAGACAAGAAAACCTGTTTTTTTCTAACTTCCTCATGCCAGGCTACGCGCCAAGTTAAGTGCATTCATGATCCAGGCACCTTCATTTTTGTTTACGGTATACTAGATATCTTGAGAAAAGCGATTTCCAAATTTCAGTGGTTCGGATGACAGCGTTTTGAGTTATGAGACAAATGCATTGGCCTTAAGAAGATTTTCAGGATTGGGGGGTCCACTGCAAAACACTGAGTGTGGAGGGCGAGGGAGGCTGTGGTGGCATCATTGAAGAAGGGCAAATCCTCCCATTTTACTTGCTGACATCCACCTCCGAAACAGAAGAAACTGATGGATTTTAAGCAACAATCAGCAATTTGGGGACCAAATTCCACATTTGAAAATCATCAGCAATTTGAGCCTAAATTTCAATGCCCACACCCCAATTTACTTTTCCCCGTTTCTCCCAGAAAAGAAAGTCTGCGACCGCGATGTTCCATCGGTACATAACGACCTGTCGGTTCGGTACATTAGTCTAAAAGCCAGTGGCATAAATGTCTTCTTGACATTTGGGGGGGGGGTGGGTTTGATGAAAATATATGACTGAAACAGGGTTTGATGAAAATGACTGAAACATGTACAGGGTTTGCTGAAAAGATCCATTACTAGCACATGTGTGTGCGAAAAATTTACAATTTAGAGGCTAAAATCGTTAGATGTAATTGTAATTAGAAGAAAATGCGCACGAAGCGCACAGAAATTTACCGTTTTTAAACTGTTATGGTAAAATATGAGTTTATTTTGGGTAAAAAATACATGAACGGGCATCAACATTGGGGGTAGGGTTGCAAAATTCCCAGGAATTTTCAGAGCGGAAAATTTCTATGGAAATTTTGGTTATTAACAGGAATTTATGGGAATTTTAGGAAATTTTCAAAACAATCTTTTGAAATCGATAAAAACTATAAGGTCATTTTGTTCAAATTAGGATATTACTCTGTACAAATGAAATGCTACAGAAGGACATACAAGCAAAAACAAGCATGTTTTAAACAACTGAGAAAATGAATAACCACCAACTCTGTTTATTTTGTATTCTATCACTCACTGGTCTTGTAGTTTGTATTCTGTTAACTACCCACCTTGAGTTCACCTTAGATTAGGTGAAGAGAACTTATCTTCAAAATCAACTTTAACTCAAAAGGTTTTGACTGCTTCCTGTAAAAGGCATGACAATTTTCTGTGGAAATTCAGCAAATCAGCTAGATTTCTTTGGAAATCCAAATTTCCACAACTTTTTGTAGCCATTTTTTAGTCGATTTTACTGCATCAACCCAAAATTCCTCTAGAAACAGGATACAAATAAATAAAATTGAAATTTGGATTTCCCTGAAAATCTGAAATCGGCCAATTGCCTGAAAATTCTCAGGCATGCTGTAATCTTATTGTGTGCTAATTATACTTGAAATACCTGTTCATTTGCAACTGGTTTGTACATCATATCTTGTCAAGTTATTTGCTTGCAAATTATCAGCCTTGCTCCAGATTAACAGAAAAAGGTGGCATTAATATATTTAAAAACAGACTACTAGTAATTAGAAGTGTTTATACTTTTAATATTTATTTAATATTCCTTGTTATTTTAGAATGTAATATCTTTGTGATGAATACAGTATCATAAAATTGAAAATTTAAATTACACTTTAACAAAATGACATTAAATATGTACATATTGTACAAAAATTTTGTAATAAATGGTCAAAATGGGTCTTTGCCAGATTTTAGAAACCACTACTGTGAATGAGGTTTTAATTTCCAGTTAGGGCATGGTGTATACATTCCTAAGACCTAAGATCTAAGACCTAAGATCTAGCTTAAGTCCCTGTATCAAATTCCACTAAAATACATTTTGGCGCCAAAAAAGTTAAGGTCATTAGTTTTGTAGTTGCATAAGGGTCCAACAACAACACTAAGACCGTATATCAAATCCCACTAAAATACATTTTGGCGCCAAAAAAAATAGGGTCTTAGTTTTGTAGTTGGGTAAGGGTGCAACTACAAAACTAAGACCCTGTATCAAATCCCACTAAAATACATTTTGGCGCACAAAAAATTAGGGTGTTAGTTTTGTAGTTAGGTAAAGTTAGGGTCTTAGTCTTATAGTTGGGTAAGGGTCCAACCAGGGGCGGCGCCAGGGGGTGCATGCCGCCCCCCCCCCCCCCCCCCCCCCCCCCGCGCCCTCAATTCCCGAAAATTCCCAATATTCCCGTTTCCGGGAAAGTTTCCAAAATTCCCAGAAACTTTCCACCCCTTTGCAACCCTAATTGGGGGGGGGGTGATCATATTGACCATCCCCCTTCATCAAAATATTGGGGGGGATATATCCCCCATCCCCCCGGGATTTACGCCTATGCTAAAAGCTGTTGTTTTGAGGGTGCATGGTGCATGAATATGAGATAGAGAGAGCATGCATAACACTTCATGTTGGTTGATAAGAAATGGTCAATCAGAAATCAGATTTTGAAGACGACGGTAAAAAGATTTGGGGCAACCGGCAAGCGCAGCGAGCCAAATTTTTTTTTGTTTATTGTACCGACGTGTGTCGGTACATTCACAAATCCGTGCCCCCCATCAACCAAATCCTGGCTATGCCACTGGGAGGTGGAAGCTTTTGAAATTTGATGCTTTGGTTAAAAAGTGTTAAGATTATTGTGGGGGCTCAAGGGTATTTGAGCCCCCCCCCCCCAAAAAAAAATTATTGGTTTTTTTTTTTTTTTTTTTTTATTCCCGTTTCCGGGAAAGTTTCCAAAATTCCAGAAAACTTTTCCACCCCTTTGAACCCTAATTGGGGGGTGATCATATTGACCATCCCCCTCATCAAAATATTGGGGGGGATATATCCCATCCCCCGGGATTTACGCCTATGCTAAAGCTGTTGTTTTGAGGGTGCATGGTGATGAATATTGAGATAGAGCATGCATTATCACACACTTAGAGATGGTGGTGATAAGTTTTTTTATTTTATTTTTTTTTGTTTTGTTCAATACTACTTGTGTCGTTGGCGATGAGTGGTGCCCTGGCCCGATCCTGACTTTTTCCGACGTTTGAAGACGACGGTAAAATATATTCTGGGGCAACCGGCAGCGCAGCGAGCCAAATTTTTGTTTGTTATTGTACCGACGTGTTGTGTTGGTTACGATTCACAAATCCGGCCAGCACTAATACCAGGATCGCAAGTCAGAAACTCCTGAGAGCCTGAAAATGTGCGCCATACTGGGAAACGGTGGAAGGAGAGAGAGGCTTGATTGACAAGAGTCGGAGGGTGAGATGCTTTGTGGATGTGGTAAAGCTCGAAAGTGTTAAAAGAATCAGGATAAGAAATGGGGGCAGGGGGACCATCAAGAGTAGAGAGGGGGAGCAGAATACAGATTTGAGAGACCCCCCCCGGGAACAAAAAACAATTATGTTGGGCGTATAAGACCCCTCGCCCCCCACCCCCCCCCCATTACAAAAAGAGACAGAAAAATAAAACTAGATTTAGGCAAACGGTTCAGGACCAATCAAGGCATATCGCTATTGAGGAAAAATCACAGATTCCATATCTGCCAAAGTCTACAATAAGATTCTTTAAATCCATCCAGCCCCATGTAGACCCCTTGATGAGAGCAACAGGCTGGTTTCAGACCGGGTCACACAGCTGTGAACCAGCAAGACATGGACCTTCGATATTTTTTCTTATTTCGAAGCCTGGAAGAATTATGGAAAGCGTTGGAGACTACCAACTACATTTTATGTACCTTTGCTGACTTCAAGAAGGACCTTTGACTCCATCAATAGGGCAGTGGTGTCCTCAATATTGCAAACATTATGGCATGCCAAGACCCTACTAAGAGCCATATAGGTACTCTACAAAACTCCAGCAGCTCAGTTATGGTGGCGGAAGTATAACTGAACCCTTCGATGTAACAACCTTAGTACTGCAGGGTGACACACCACGGCCCATTAGTCCTTTTGAGGAAGGCTTCAGGGCCAGACCCGGGATTGTAACGTGTCTCTCACCAAATCAGGACGGCATCCGCAAATGCTTAAAATGACTCGGACTTTGCTGACAATATCGCCCTCCTTGAGTCTTGTATGTCACGGCCAGTTCTAGGACTGCAGATGCAGACCCAACATCAGATCCCACCTTCAACATCCCCACATCCCAACTTCTCCCCACAACATCCCACCTTCAGACCTTCTCCCTCCCCGAAACATTCACCTTCTCCCTCCCCAACACCCCACTGTCCCCTCCCCCTTACATCCCACCTACCTCTCCCCTAACATCCCACCTGCCCCTCCGATCCCACCTGCTCCCTCCTCACAATCCGACCTGTTCCCCTCCCCATATCCCACTGCCCACCAGTGTTGTTAGAACCTCAAAGTCCAGACTCAAGTAACGATTTTGAAGTACTGAACTCAGACACCCGGACTCAGGCTTGGACACCTAGGTCCGGTCCTTCTAAAATTCCTCTTTTTTGTATAACTTCGCTTGAACTATAATAATAATATTATTTGAGTTACCTTTTGCTCCAATAAATCCCTCACACAGCAGATTGTCTGAGTGAGGTGTATCCGGCACCCTCGTTAAAGGGGACAAAACCGGATTTTAAAACTTTGGTATAACTAACTAACGACAAGTAAAAGCATAAAGTAATACAGTCGTAAAACTCTAAGGAACGAAAAAGTAATTGATTGTACAATTTGACAAGTACCGACGATCAATATTGAGGATCATAACTGTCGTTTTTAGGCTCCTGTCATGTACAAGTAACTGTTGAAAGTTCTTACTTTCCAACCGACTTATTCTAATACTTGCACAATGTTGGGCCTCAATACATCATAACAGAAAAAGTAATCGATATGTACAATTTGACAAGTAACGGACGATCAATAATTGACAATCTAACTGTCATTTTAGGCTCCTGTCATGTAAAAGTAACTGTCAAAGTCTTACTTTCCAACCAAAATTCTTATTAATAATAGCAGATTTATATAGCGGCCTTTATAAAAATGAATTTGTCCTCTAAGCGCTTTCAAAAAAATGGCCGTTGATTGATCACTGTGGCCCAACCATACCCATAAACGTTTTAGCCTCATTTCTTGGATGCAGCAGATCAGACATTCAGCGCTTTCCCTTACAGCAACATTAAATCGACACATCCCGAAACCATCGCAGCGGGACCAGGCTTCCAAATATCGCAATACATATGGTAACCGCTCGGGACTTTTTTGTGTAGCCTCAAAATTCTCGACCACTGACAGCATTTCACCTACAATTTCATTATAATCTTACTGAATTCCGAGTCACTCACGGTGCTTCGCTAAAACACTCTTCCCCTTTAGCACCAGTAATATCCAATTTGAAATGATTTCGTTAAGCATCTGGCAATACAAAAAAGAGAATAGTCAACGGGTCAAAATCTTACATTCTTGAAATTTCCATTCCTAAACGAGTTGATAAAGGATATTACGGGACTATCATGTTGTTGTAACACTTGGAAGAAATACTTTCAAGGTGGAATCGGTAATATTTATTTGCGTGAAAGAGTGAAAATTATTGAATGTGAGACAAAAAATTTGTCATATCAGGTACACACAATTTGGCATGAATCCTCCTTTGATTATTTTGGCATAAGATTTATGTACATATGGAGGGTCATGCTCAGCAGGACTAACGTATCACAGTGATCTGAGATGTGTGGGATGACCGAATTTGTAATGTACTTGTAATGTAGCAGCAGACGACAGTCCCAGCGCATGGCCTACTCGGCTACAGTGATTCATGGTTTAGACTGTAACTTTAAACATTATAATAGATATTGAAAACCATGGGTTTTTGGTGTGATTCAGATGTAAGAAGTCGGGTGGGAGGTGGGTAGTGGTACTATTAATGTGTGGGAAGGGATTTTCAGTGTCATGGAGGAGGAGGGGTGGGCGGAAGCATGCGGTGGGGGCAATATGGATAGATTTTGTGAATCATCCAAAAGGGGTGAAGTGGGGTGGGTTTTGTTGTTCCAGCTTCTTTATCCCCCTTATCCATCTGGCTTAAACAAATTATCAGAGTCTTGTAGCCTACTCACCTTTTTGGATAAGGTCAAGTTTTTTTGGGTGTTTCAATTTTCTTAAATTATAGTGTTTTCAATCCTGAAATGTGATGTATGGTATGGGCTAATTGTGGTATTAATTAAAAACACAATCACTTTTAGTGCTTATAAAGAAACCTCTAGGGGTCTATTCCATGAACAAAAAAAAATTTAAAAAAGCCTCACCATTTTTATGATGCGGTCCTTTAGTCAAAACAAGCACAACAAAATGCCTTCCCTCCTCACTTTAAGAGGCCTTAAGTCACTCTTGGCTTGAAAAGCATGGGGATTTTTCAAAATCCTGCAGATTTAATACATCCGTGTGTGGGTTTATGTTTGTGTGTTTTGTGTGCGTGCGTGTCGTTTACTGGTTTGTGCTATTATCTTTGAAATGGACATAATGCAAAAATTATAGTGAACTCCTCACCAGAGGGTATTGCTTAATCTTTTTGTAGTTTGTCCCCTTATTGAGGACTCTTTGTCATAAAATTGTAAAAAAAAAGTTATTTCTTGTCAAATGTTTTGGTTATAAATAACAACAACAATTTCATGAATATAGGCAGGGATGAGGTTCCTTTTGCCAATTGCCGTACAAATAGTTGTCAAATGTGGATTGTCTTTCGCTAAAAAATAGTTTGCATTGTTTTGTTTTTAACCCCCACCCAAAAGAAAAATATTTTGTTGCAGCCTCACGGGTGGTTGCCTCCCATTTAGAAAAAAACATGTTTTTCCATGTAATACATTTTCATTGCATGAAAAAAAATCGGAATTATTTGTTCAATTTCACATGTACATGTTAGCACTTAAGTTACCAAGGTGTGGGGGTTTCCTATTGCCCCCCAAAATGTGTTTTACGCTGCCCCCCCCCCTACCCCCGCAATAACGGGGTGACAAAACCCTTGGTCACTGAAGTGCTAATTAAACCAGTGGTGACGTCTAAAATTGGGATTTTTGGCAACCCTCCCCTGGGCCACTCGGCGGTTTTTTATTAGTAGTAACCAGCGAAAATAATTGGTTTTATACCAGTCAAAATAAAATCCCGGGGACATCAAATGGGCCTTGATTCGCGAGGCCAGATTCACACAATAATATCGAGTATAGTTGCATATATCGCTTTTGCATCTTACGGGGGACTCACAGAGGTCTGTAAACTATGTATTACTTATTATGAATATTAACAAGCAGTGCAGAGCTGAGAACACAATGACTAATACAAATGAATAACGATTGTGTGGCAAGCTGATTGGTTGTGAATTTGGCACATGTAGCAGGACGGTTTTCGAAGTTCAGAATCACATTCATGCATTGTGCTTGGGTATTGACCCTGTCAAATATCATGTAGGGCATGAATAATGCAACAGGAATGTGCCCGAAGTGTTTCCAAAAGTGGTCAAACAGATTGTGGTCGAGCCACTGACCCATGGACGTCACAAAGAGAGGGTCATTTTAATAAGTTCGGACTGGCCACCACGTGTGAGATGTTTTTAGACACTGTGCACGTTTAAGGATGGTGGACAGATCAGATTTCTCCAAATAAAAACATTGCAAAATTTTCAGGAAACCAGGTAATAGATGACTTCATTTCATTTAAACTGTGGTATGCTTTGGAGCCGTTGCTCTTCTAATGAATCTACTTCAAGTATTATAAAAGGCAATTGGTAATTTGGGATGAATTTAGTATTCTGCCCCACTTAAAATTCGGCACCTTTAAAGGTGCAACGAGAGGATTTTGAGGACCCAACTATTGTGTAAATGTATTTTCATCTAGATTAGACAATACGAAGATTTCTGTATTTACCTGTAGTTGGTTACAGAAATTGTCTTAAAAAAGAGAAAAAAGGTAATTTTGGATTTGCTATATTCAATAATAAACATAGGCTGAATTTCGTATTTGCTCCTATACGAATTAGAAAATTTACAATTTTGTACATAGAAACATTTCTCAGCTTACCTTTCAGGTGGGGATATTTTTGATGGAAAGCTTACATCAGGGCAAAACATCAGTACTTTCGATTTTTTTAGGTGCACTGTATGTGAATGAAACTCTCGTTGCCACCTTTTAACATGAGGTTATTCTGTTAACGTTGCCAAATTCGTTAGCATGTGGCAGAAACTAAATTCTTCGGTAATTTCATTTTTTCTAGCTACAGAATACTGAATTCAATCCTGTATTTCCTTTGCACGTAACATGGTTTTCTGTCTGGCGGGAATGCAGGCGTAGCTTGACGCAGAGAAAAATCATGACGGAGAGTTGAGAGTATGGTCTGAGATAGTCCCATAGGTACCCTATACTTCGTATATAGGGTACCACCAACGACGTAAATATACCCAGACCCGAATATTTCTCCACAAACAGCCTAACCAAAATCAAGGTGCCAAAAAGTATTAAATGAGAATACGCACTTTCAGTATCATAGTTTGGGCACCACCATATTTGGGATTACGTATTGTCGGAGTTGGAAAAATCCTTAATGCCATATTATACTCACCAAATTGTGAGATTGTTCTATTTTATAAGATGTATACTTTACAAATGATCCAACTAGTGCATATTTGTGCTTCAAAAAAGCCATCAGGCACCCCTTATGCCACATTAAAAATTTGGGTGCGCCCATGCCTAGTAGCGTCCCACGCCAGCTAGCATGGGTACGCCCATCACTATCGCCACTGGCATCCATGATCCTTGCATTTTTGTACCTTCCCCAAGGGTCCACTTGCGGGGAAGGCCTGGAGAGGGTTCTAGTTGGAGCATTCGTAAGTATACAGTATAAAATAGAACAATCTCAAATTTTGGGAGTATTTCTATTTTATCCATTTATACATTACGAAATGATCCAACTAGTGAATGACTGCACAATGGTCACTAGGTTGGAGGAAGTGGAGCCGGTAGTTCAGTTGCTACGGGGTTCACGCCTGTGAATTCTATGGAAGCTGGAAATAATTTTGCCCCAATGTACATTCCATTATAAATATATCCTTGATAGCATATGCACCTCTATGTCGAAGCAATTATTACAATTGTATAAAGATATACCGCATTCCTCACCTTATGAGCATAATGGTAATGAGATTAGCATCCCTCCTCTACCTGGCTGCGTGCTGACAGGATGGTTTGGTCACAATTTTAAAACTAGTAAGGACGTCTTTCATACAAAAACATCTGGGTGAACGATGTATGCATCCTCCATACTGCTGCTCCCATAATGCCAGTAATGTTAACTCCTAAGTGAAAAACCCGAGATGTAGCCTGACTTCAAATGTCATAAGCATGCGGGTTAATGGCGACGTTACTGCCAGTGTCGAGGCTTTCACTTTTAAAAGCGTCAGCGATGATCGAGGAAAGTTGACCCAGCATGATAATGTTTGCTTGCTGCTGGTTTAAGGTAAGTGATGAAAAAGTTGGTAGGAAAGTTGAGGAATCCTTAGATTTTCTTAAAAGGTAGAGATGAGTAAAAAATCTCGAAGTGCTCCCACTGGAAAAGGATGTTTATTCTCAGGATCACAGTAACGCTAGGAAGCTCTGGAGACACTGTAGGCCGAGGTATAAAATCGAGTGACTGTGTTTTGGATAGCTAAATCCAGAAACACCTTACCACTTCCGAAGAAAGAGCCGATCCGCGAAATGCCCGCATCGAATCCGAGTAGTCTGTTCAGAACCAGACCTCGCCAGCCTCGTTGGCGTAGTTTTCCGAGGTGAGCAGTTGATCACTAAATCCGAGTACGTGCACCTAGCCGGCGACTGCACGATCC